>CM022703.1:33425243-33505243 GCA_012295165.1 Asparagus setaceus | reverse complement strand
TCCCGATAATAAAATAAGTTTTACGCTTTCTCACTTAACTCCAATATTTTTAGCAAAACCCCAAATATCGGATGTTTATAACTTTAAGAGTTTTTTAGAGGTTTGCTTGTGATTATTAAAATTTTCAAGAGGTTGATTGTAATTTTAGATTTTAAGGGATTTGTTTCTAATTTTAGATTTTTAGGGGCTTGTTTGTTCTTTTTATATTTTTGGGGGTTTTCTTGTAACTTAGTTGAGGTTTCTAATTTTCTAATTTAAAGGGTATGTGTATGATTTTTAAGATTTTTAGGGCTATTTACAATTTAATTTTTAAGGAAACTATTTGTCATATTTAATTTTTATTATATTTTTAGTAATTTTAATATTTTTCATGTGTTTGTTGGAAATTTTGAATTTTTGGGAGTTGTTTGTAATTTTAAATTTTGAAGGGGTTGTTTGTACTTTTACATCTTAAATACATTATTTGTAATTTATGAATTTTTCATGGGTCATTTATAATTTTAGAATGCTAAAAGTCTTTTTGAAATTTAAATTTTCCATTTTTTTTTTTTGCAATTTAACGAAACCCTCAAAATTAACATATGGGTAAATTTAACTAAACCTGCAATAACTTTACTATTTGGAATCAAGTTATCTTTTGAAAATTCAGTTAAAGGTTTTGATAGATCTTGTTGCAGATCTTTTCTAATTTTGGTCATGTTGTCGATGTGCATCTTTTGAGATGATTTGCAGCATAATCAGGGTCTGTCCTTTCACATCTTGTGTAAACTTTGATTTTATTATCTTCATCTTTTATTGTCCAAATAATTTATGAAGGGATCTGCTTCATGAAATTCTCAAATAGAGATGGCAGCGGCAGCTATTAGATCCCTGCACGGAACTTATGTGGTGAGGGTAAATTATTCTAATACTTACTATGTTTCCCTTGAAATACTTTCAAGCAATAAGTTTGCTGTCCTTTGCTCTCAGGGATGTGATCAACTATTAGTCATTTGGTTAAGGTTAAGATAACCTCATTACTTGTTTTTCATTTTATATGTTCCTCGGCTGTTTTGTTAGAAATATTTCATAGAGGTGTTTATTAGCGGCCAACTCTCATGTAACTTCCTTGATCGTCATGTCATTGATTGTATGTTACTGCATAATTTTTCGACATAGGAGCGGTCCTGCATTTGAGGTTCCTGGTTTTGGTCATCGCTCCGAGATGACAACACTAATCAGGTACGTTTTAAAATAATAATAATACTGTAAATGGATGGAATCATGAAGCCGCAAGCGAAGTTTATAAACCCTTGTATCTTGTTGCCTTATGATGAAGATATATTGAAAAAGATAAGAGAATCAATAGAAGATATTTGAAGTTGTGGTTCACATGAGATTAGAATAATTAAGATAGATTTGAATTGAAATGTAATATCTAAAAGAGTTAAGGGTATTTATAGGTATGAGATATTGCGCGTGAGGGGATAGATTTGAAATAGAAATGTAATATCAACAAGAGTTAAGGGTATTTTTGTCTACCGAAAGATTTTTCCGAATTGATATGATAATTAAAACTCATATATTTCTAAGGAAAAATTGTGTCAATGACCCAAAAATCAAAATATCATGTGTCCCATCTCTTGGTATTATTTTCTTTTTGTAAAAGCCCCAATACATTGTTATTTTGTGTTTTAGCCCCTTATACACTGCCAACTCAGCAGTGAAAGATAAAACCCAAAAAATACTTCTCTGCAATCACCCTCTCTCTCTCTCTAAATCATGGCCGAATCTCTCCTCTCTCTTCCCCTCCCAACTCAACCCACTCATGCCCTCAAACCATAGTCCCCTCGTACCCTCAAACCATAGCCCTAATTCTCCTCTGCAGCTATGACAATCATCATCCTTTCCTCCTCCTCCTCTGTCACTCCCTCTACCACCAAAAAAATATCAACCCTTAGTCATCCTTGGTCTCATAGTAATATGACCTCTCTAATTGATGCTTACGAGTCCAAATGGTACTCTCTCTCAACCGCAGCCAACTCCACTCCGTCGCTACTAGTGAATGGCTGAACAGTCTTCTAATGTTCACCTCCGCTAGATCTCTGGCAATGAACACGTCAATATCATCAATCACTAGACAACCCTCCAATGAAAGAGTCTGAATCTGAGTCTAATGAAAAACTCTGAATTTGAGTCTAATAAATTATTTTTGTTGAGGTTTAGTGAAGTGAGGAGATCGGCAAGGATTTTTTTTGAATGAGGTGTCAATTTTATTGGACAATTATAATCGGTTCCTGTTAAATATCACAAGTACATGTTAACTATACCATGTACCTATTAATTATAACTGGTTCCTACTAAGTGTCACATGTTCCTGTTAAATATAACCGGTTCTTGTTAAGTATCAAAAGTACATGGATTATAACCAGTTCCTGTTAAGAATCATGTGTACCTATTAACTATAACAGGTACATGTTAACCGTAAACTATTCCTGTTAAGTATCACATATACTTGTTAACTATAATCTGTACCTGTTAACTATAATAAAAAACAACCTACAGAAATATAGTTAAAATTTCAAATGTGTAGATTGGTCAACCAAATATAGCATATACCACAAAACACCCATAGAAATATGTCACATAAAATATAAACAAGTTATAATTATTTTTTTCATCCAGCTAAGCCTCATACTTAAATCTCCCACCATTTGTTTATGCATCACAATGCCACTGCTTCGTCCTCGGTTCAAGTACTTTAATAAAGTTGTAGTAAGCACTAAAACTAGTAGCAAGCCTAATTTTTGCAGCAGCTCCAACTTTTTTCCTGCAATACTTAAATAAAGTCACTTAAGATTAATAACTACTAAATGGTATTAACAACCACTTATAAAACTTAACAGTTATATTGTAAACTTAATAGAAACTGCATATATTTAACATCTATAAATAAAACTTATCGGTTCGGTCTTTAACGTAATATCCATTTATTAAATTAACAACAACATTAAATCTAAACAGCTTAAAGTTTAAACTTAATATCCAATGACCAATAATAACTAACAACGATAAAACTTAACAGTTATGCTCTTTACCTTAACATGCATTCACTAAAATTAACATCCATCAATAAAACTTAACACGTAATGTGTAAAGTCAAATACCAAATATCAATATTAACAACCAATGTTCAAACTTAATAGTTAAATTATACACTTTAACATGTATTGACGAAATTTAATAACAAAAGATTCATCTCTAAAATCAATGACTTTAATTAACAACTAACTTTTATAATTAAACCTACTATGTATAACATTTACAGCTTTACAAAACTAACACAAAACTCTTACATGTAACATCCATATGTTAAATTTCACAAATAATGGTACATAGTTCATAATGCATCAATACAACTACACATTTATCTTTAACATTCTTTGAAGGCCAGGGTTGTTGGTCGTCGTTCAGCGCCGATGGTTCTTGATAATGCTCCGACCGCCGTGAGTGATGAACCATTTTTGTTGTTGTCTTTGCTCATCTTTTCTTTTGTTGCCCGCCATTGTTGAGATTGGAGCAAGCAAAATCCTAACTCATGTCTGCAATTGTCATATTCAACCAAAAAATAGAGCAAAAGAACTTTCTAGTAAGAGACACAACTTTGATGCAAGTGGAGAGCAAATGGAACCAAAGTAATATCACTTCCATCTCTTAAAGGCTTGGTAAAACGGGTCGATGGCTCGACTCTACCGAACTCCGGTTCGGCTTCTCGGGCCTGCACACTGGTCTGATTGTTTTAATTAGATTTTTATAAATTTTGGATTAAAATTTTTAATTGTTGTAAGTTTTGTAAAAATCACTAAGAAATTTTGCAAAAAGATTTAACTTACAAGTATTATAAGTATACATTTACATATAACTATATATTATATATAAAAGTATCACATATTCACATATATATATGCTTATATATGTACTCTAAGTATATATAAGTATACATTAAGTATATACTTACAAATTATAAGTACATATAGTTATAACTATATAATATAAGTATTAAGTTTATATATTTATACTTATATACTTATAGTGTATACATGTATATACTTAAAGTATACACTTATAAGCATATAAGCATATATAAATATACTTATTTATATATAATGATTATACAGCTATATATGTATTTTTATATACTTATATAGTTATATGATATACCATACATGTATATATACTTAGATATAACATACTCATTATATATATATATATATATATATATATATATATATATATATATATATATATATATATATATATATATATATATATATATATAACGATACTTCTTTGCTTTCTTAGTTGCGGTAAAGGAGGGTTTTGCTTTTAGATGTGAAGAGATTCCTTGTCGGTAATGCAAAGAAGATAGAGATGTCTACGGCTCTGCTTTCTCCTTGCCTTTTGAGTTGGCAGGGATATTATCCAAATTTCTTGGTATCAGAGCCATGATTGGCTAACTTAATTTCTTGCTGTCTATAATGTTTGCCAATTAAAGGTAGAAAATAAAGATTAGATAGATTCATTCCTCTACTTTGCTTAAGAAGTTATGTTGCTGGTTGTGGAACGTCACCCAAGTGTATGTAAAGCCGTAATTGGCCTAGGAAGGTCATGGGGTTGTGTAAGTCGCTGACGACGCAACTATTCACGTAATTTGTTAATTAAAGTAAAGGAATGAAAAATCTAAGATTTATCTCCTACTTCTTAATTTGGTAAACGAAGGCGATTAAGAAAATATATGGCCGTGACTCATCCAAGCTTACCCGTTATACGGGAAAAAGGGTTAAAAATGCCCAGTTAGCAGAATTTCCTGCAGAAATTGAATCATTGAACAAATGGTCTATACCAAAGATCCCTAATAGGGACATTTATCAGATCGGGTTTTGGGATTATAAATCCATTATTGCCATAAAAACCCTAGAACGTACTGTTACTGTTGATAATACAGAACAGACGATAAAATTATTAAGTCTAAAAGACATTGAACCATATATGGAAAAGTATAAATACATCCATATAGGCCTATCTGCAATTAGCCTTTAAACCCTTGACATTACAAGGGCTAAATACTTCTATGTTAACGTGTCTACGAGATGGACACTGTTTAAATTGGACTCAATCCCTAATAGGGATAATGGAGACGAGCCTATGTAATGGCCCAGTATACTTTAATGTATACCCAAATCTAAGTCCGTTAAGGACCCAAACATTTTGGAAGCAAGAATCAATATCGAACTCATGGATATGATTTTCTACGAGTCGGAAACTATTGCGTAATATATCGTATACATTACAAAGCTTTGGCTACTTTAGCCCCTAAGGCTAAAAATCATAATGGCCGTAAAACAGCTTTTAATAGAAACAAATTTATTATCTTCCAACATTGCTACTAATAGACAATTAAATTGGAATGAAGTAAATTTTCTCGAAAGTCGGGTAATACCCCAAGCAATTTTACCAAAACCTATAATAAATAGTGAGGTAGATCAAATTATAGAAACTAATGACTGAGAAGTTGAAATATTATTCAACCCATTAAGGACAATTAAATTGTCCCAATCGAGAATTCTTCTTCGAGAAAATCACCTCAGATCGATTCTTATAGAATTTCAAGTCGAGGAATAAATATATCCTCTAATAATATTCCCCATGCACAATATAAAGAGGAAGACAAATCTTCCCTACAAGATCCAAGTAAGCTTTAGACTTTAATGGATTTGTCTAAAGGAAGTAATTTACTTAAAATTTTAAATGAAGAATTTCAAAAGGAGCATAACTCCAAGTTTAGAAAATGGTTTTTAAAACCTTTTCGAAAAAGACCACCATACCGAGAGATGAATATTATAAAGACCATGAGAGGAAACGAATTTAGAATATTTTGTTCCATGGTTTTAAGAATTATATTCCTCAAAGAGAATTACAGATTGAGTACTAGAAGAATATTATAAGCAATGGAAAACTAGTACTAATGCTATTGTAAGGTCGGTTTATCCTTCTGAGACCCTTAAAGTTATCCGAGTTTCTACTCATAATTTAGAAACTAATGCTTTTATAAAGCCCAACAATTCTAACAATGAAACTCTCAAAGAGATAAATGATATTATCAAACAGAATAATTATACTAATGTTCATCTTCAAATTGTGGGACAACAACTTATTCGTATTGAAGATGCAGTTGGAAAATTAACAGCCAAATTAAGTGAAGATATTCCTTCACTAGAAAAGCAAAAATTACCACTCAATTATATTGAGCAGGCTACAATTAAACCTCCAATAGAGGTTTCTGGGTTTAAAAGAGACCCTAAAATTACAACAGAGATAGTTGAAGTTATAACGAAAAAAATGAAAGAAGCTAAGCTTCTGACTCTACAGTCACCTTCAACCCCCCAAATGGAAAGTTCTTCTAATATAGAAGAAGAAGAAGAAGTAAATTCTTCAGAAGGAGATCTATCTCCTAACCAGCTTTTAGCCCTAGAAGATCAATTTGTTAATAAAATAAAAATCCGCTAAAAGACTAGAGAGGTACTATTATAAAGACCTACTCGGTAGGCGTATTATTTGAAGAAAATGATAATGATTTACAAGTCGATTATAACGGAGAAATATCTACGAATGGAATATAGATGGGTTATCAGATACCCAAATAAATTCTACTATACATCGTATGCTTATGTACGGCACTGTATGTAGACAGAACGGTAATACCGATAAAATGATAGCAAGTTATATTACTTGTGGATTTACTGGCATCCTTAAAGGATGGTGGGATAACTATTTATCCCCAGAAGCTAGAGGAGAAATTCTTAATGCTACCAAAACTGAGAATAATATACAACGAGAAGATGCAGTTTATACTCTCATGTTAACAATAGTGCATCATTTTACTGGTGCATATCTCGATGAAGGAGAAAGAATAAGGACCTTATTACAAAATTTTAGATGTCCTTCTTTAACCCATTTTAGATGGTATAAAGACACTTATTTAAATAGAGTAATGTCTCTTACTGATGCTAATAGCAATCACCGAAAGCCAAATTTATTGATGGCTTACCTAATCTCTTTAAAAGAGTAAGGAATAAAATTCAAGTGAATACGGGGATATATACCCTATGATACTTTTGGATACTGCTATTTAATAAATGCCTCAGATCAAAGAGGGTTTAGCTCAGAATGATTTAAAATTAAAAATCAATTGAAGTCTCAAAGACTTACTAAAAGAAAAGAATTAGGAGAATTCATGAGCAATTTGCCTATGATCACCTTTTATAAGGCGATAAAGAAAAGAAAAGATATCAAAAGGACTTTAAAAAGCCTTTTAAAAGAAGAAGAAATTCTTCAAGAAAGATAAAGATGAGAAAAAGGAAAAAGGTGAAAAACATCTTGATGAAATTAAATGTTTCAAATGTGGACTAATAGGCCACTATGCAAACAAATGTTATACAAAAAGAAATTAAATGAAATAACAGACGAAGGTCTTAAAAGAACTTTATACAAAGTTTTGATCAACAGTGATACTGAATCAGAAGAAATATCTTCTGACTCATCTTATGAGTCTTCGGGTCTTCTGATCAAGAAGAAACAAAAAATTGTGCTTGTCCAATACAAGATTCAGACTATTGGAAAGCTATAGTCCAAATGAATGGATTATCAATAAATGTAATAACAGAAAAACAAGAGTTTATTGACAAAATATTGACGGAAGACATAGCTCCCGAATTAAAACTAAGGTAATTGAAGCTTTACTTTTACCAAAGAAAGTAGAGAAAACCAAACATTGATAATGTTTATAAAATGTCGAGGTTATGAATAGAAGACAACATAATGCTTCTACCTCTCAACCGCTATCTTTATCCTTTTAAATAAAGAAATTAAAAGTTTAAAAGAAGAAGTAAAACTTCTAAAGAAAGAAAACAAGTACATTCTTTCTAAAATAAATTCAAGTAGATGAAAGATCATTATATTCTGAAGAAGCAGAAAGTAATAACTTTCTTCAACTTGTACAGCAAGTAACTTCACAGAAATGGTATATTAAAATAACCTTAGCCATTGCTGAACAAATTTTTATCCCGTGATGTCATAGCTCTGGTAGATAGTGGTGCAGACCTAAATCAGATCAACGAAGGAATTGTTCCTTCTAAATATTTTGAAAAAACCACACAAACCCTTAGCGGGGCAAGTGGTCATAAATTAGAGGTTAAATATAAATTACCTCAAGCACATATTTGTGTTAATGGGATTTGTATCCCCATTCCTTGTATTTTGGTGAAAACTTTATCGCAACAAGTTATACTTGGAACCCCATTTTTACATTCGGTTATGCCAATCTTAAAGATTGACACGAAAGGCTTTCAAGCCACTTATAAAAATAAGGAAATTAGCTTTGAGTTTATAACTGATCCTCAAACGAGGAGATTAAACGAAATAAAGCAAATTCTGCTCAAAGAACAGCAAATTAATTTTCTTAAAGAAGAAATATCCTTTGTTCAAATAAAAGAACAAATCCAAAACAATCAAGAGTTGATAACTCAAGTTGAAAATAAATTTAAGGTCACTGTATGCAGTAATTTACCTACAGCTTTTTGGGATAGAAAGAAACATATTGTTTCTCTTCCATATATAGATGGATTTGATGAAAATACTATTCCGACAAAGGCTAGGCCTTGTCAAATGAATAAGGAATATTTAGAGTACTGCAAGAAAGAAATAAATTCTCTTATAGAGAAAAAGCTTATAGTCAACTCATATTCTCCGTGGAGTTGTACAGCTTTCTATGTTAATAATCATGCTGAGCAAGAAAGAGGACTACCTCGATTAGTAATAAACTACAAACCATTAAATAATGCGCTTAAATGGATAAGATATCCAATTCCTAATAAGAGAGACTTATTGAATCGCATTAATAATGCGAAAATATTCTCTAAATTTGATTTAAAATCCGGATATTATCAAATCCAAATCAAAGCAGAAGATAGATATAAGACTGCTTTTATAGTACCTTTTGGCCATTATGAATGGAACGTTATGCCTTCGGCTTAAAAAACGCTCCTTCTGAATTTCAGAACATTATGAATAATATTCTCATACCTTATACGGATTTCACATTATCTTATATAGATGATGTTTTGATATTTTCAAATACCTTTGAACAAAGATGTTAAACATCTAGAGATTTTAAATCTTATCATAAAAATGGGCTAGCTATATCTGCTCCTAAAATGAAATTATTTCAAACCCAGATTAGATTCTTGGGGCATAATATTGATCAAGGAACTATAATTCCTATTGATAGAAGTATCGAATTTGCCTCAAAATTCCCAGATGAAATTACTGATTATAGCGATTCTGAGAGATTTTTAGGATCTCTTAATTACGTAGCGATTATTATAAAAATCTAGCTCAAGACACGCCTATTTTATACAATAGACTAAAAAGAATCCTAAGCCATGGATGCCCAACATAGAGGCGGTTAAACGAATCAAGGAACAAGTAAAATGTCTCCCTTGTACTAATTTAGCTAATAGCACCTGGTTCAAAACCATAGAAACGGATGCCTCTAATATTGGTTATGGAGGAATTCTTAAACAAGTGGATCCCGCTACTAATAAAGAGCAGCTGATTCGTTATACTTCAGGCAAATGGAATAATTCTCAACTAAATTATTCCACCATTAAAAAAGAAATGCTTGCTATTATTAAATGTTTAGCTAAATTTCGAGATGATATTCTCAACCAAGAATTCTTGCTTAGAGTTGATTGTAGCTCTGCTAAAAGTGTTATTGAAAAAGATGTTAAGAATCTTGTGTCAAAGCAAATATTTGCTCGCTGGCAAGCCGAATTGGCTATGTATCAGTTTCATATTACTCATATTAAGGGAACTTCTAATTCTCTGCCTGACTTTCTCACTCGTGAATTTTTACATGGGTTCCCATGAGGTCCAAGAAACCTCCTTTGGCGAGGGAGGGTAGCGGCGGCGGCGGCGATCAAAGGAGTCATACTCCCAATACTAATTCTGGCTAACTATTACAAAAGAGGAAATCAAAGTAGCCCTTCGCAAGCCTTTTATAAAGGCATAAATGACATGATAAGTCAAGAAAGTAATCCAGAACCCTTCACTAATATAGTGAAAAAGGATGTCGAATGGACTACAAAGAAAAAGACTGATATAGTCTTATATCTGGAAAAAGAAGATATATCTTCAATGAATGAACCGGAAAGACTGAGACAGAAATATTTAGATTCTGTCTACTATCCTACCCTTTCTTTAAAATCAAGGGCATGGTTAAAAACGATAGTTATACAAAAAGGAATGGAAATAACCCATTTTTGGAGCAATGATAATCATTCAGTTCCCCCTAATTTCAGCAAATGCATCATATAGGAGGTCATACTTCCTCGAAATTGGGCAATTACGCCAAATCAGGAGCTACCATTGGTAAAAGCCAGCACTAGTAAAGAAGTATATTACTTCAATTATTGGGATTACAAAGAAGCATTTTATAAAATATTTTTATATCAAAATCCTAAGAATAAACATACATGGCTTATCAAGCTATGTCCGGAAGCCGTTTATAAAGGACTGCCCACTTGGTTCTTCGATTGGTGGGCTTCTTATGAATCACGGATTTGGTTATTTTACCAAAAGCAATCCAAGAATTATATTCTCCTTGGTCGGAAAATCATCCACCATTTCTAAACTCCATGCCGAAGAAATTGTAGACGGTCTATGCATGATCTATTTCTTCGCTGAAACAGAGATCCCATGGATCTGGACTTGGTCCCTAGAAGCAGACTGGACAGAGGGTCATTTACCCTATTTAAAAAGACAATATCATTATAGATGGTGGTCTGGAATTGTTATAGAAGAAAAGGTTAAACAGATCACTGAAATAATCAAGAGAAATACTAAAACTCTTGAATCGGCAATTGTTCATGAAGTACAAAAGGAAAATCCAATGCTAAAAATTGCCAAAATGATGAGGAGGAAATATCCTCAAGATACAGAAGCTGTCATTCAACAGCGTTGTCTCGAATATATGAAACGTCAGTTTTTCGAGATATTTGATACTGGAGACTCAAAGTCTACCAAAAGCCTTGAGTCCAATGAAGATACTATTCTTCCAGACGCCCAAGATCCAGATGATGATATCGATACCATGTGGGAAGCCGCCATGGGGATACTCGGAAATTTGGATAATATCCCTGCCAACTCAAAAGGCAAGGAGAAAGCAGAGCCGTAGACATCTCTATCTTCTTTGCAGAATTACCGACAGAAGGAATCTCTTCGCACGAAAAAGCAAAACCCTCCTTTTACGCTGGCACGAAGAAAGCAGCAAGGGTCGTTGTCAAACAACAGTAATCAAGCATATAATTGAGTTTACTGTGCTAAATGTCACTTTCCATGCACAGTAAGATGCTTTATGTTTTTATAAACGTGTAAAGTTATGTCGTTGTCAAAGCATAGTAAAGATGCTTTGGAGAGTCTATAAATATGGAAGAGAGTCTGTAAAGAGGGTAAGCTTGTACAAACGTTTGAGAGAATAAAATCAGAGAGCTAAGAGTGGAAGAAGAAATACTCAGTCTCGGGAAGTTAAACGTAAGAAATCCATCTTTAGAGTAAAGTTTATAAAGTTTATTGCTGCTTGTGGTTGTTGTTGAATATATATATATATATATATATATATATATATATATATATATATATATATATATATATATATATATATATATATATATATATATATATATATATATATATATATATATATATATATATATATATATATATATATATATATATATAACAAAAACCACATCAAATATAACAAAAATAGTTTGACTATTTGGTAGGCTTTAAATCCCACATTGTAGGGGTAGTGGCCTGGTTCAGTTCGCGGATCCTACCACGGGTTCAAGGCCTAAGCAGCTCGACCCGGACCAGGTTAGGAGGGCCTGCCTACTTTCCTAATCCTGTCCGGGATTGAACCCACCAGCCCACGACCACCTAGGTCCCAAGCTAGGTCTAACCCGACCCCAGGCCGGTGGGTCATGGGCCGGCCCATGAGTTTTTCGTCCAACTTTTTTTCCCTATTTTTAAATCTTTTTAATTTTATTAAACTTGTATTTATAATTATAAAATTATTTCTAATTTATTTTTAGTAATTTAAACTTGTATTAAACTATTTTTAAACTTGTATTAAACTTTTTAATCATTCCAATTAGACAGCAGTGAGCTTAAAGATCGCTACTTTGTTTCTCAATGGCCCAAAAGGCCCACGAGCCAAAAACGTATGACCTTTTGACTTTGTTGGCAGCTATCTGCAGACCCAAAGGGCTAAAGGAATAGCTAGCCTAACTAAAAAATATAAGGGTCGGTCGGCCGTGCCCTGCCTAGTTCGGCCTGCCTACTCGACTCCGGTCCGTTAGACCCACCCTACTGCGGACCCGAGTATATCATGGTTGGTTGGGCTCACCCACTACAAGTCGGCCAATGTGACCCATGGCGGGTGGCCGGTTAGCTCATGGTCGACCCACTACCAACCCTGCCATACATATGATCATGGTTCGAACCTCAAAATTATCAATTTTAACTATATTTTTAAAATAAGTAATTATATATGCACCTACAACAGATCTCCGGCACCTAATCAACCCGGACCTCGGCCCAATTTTCGGCTTTTCCGAGCCCGTGCCTAGTTTGGTAGAAAAACCGAACTGGCCGAACCGGGCTTATTGGACACCCCTATCTTGCATAAATTGGAGAATAATATCCCTTATGAATTAAAATCGGGTGAAAAAAAGAGGCCTACATATGCATGATGGAAAAGTTTTCTAGTTATCTAGCCTAACCTTGAGAATTCATTATTTGTTAGCCTAATCTTGATAGTGATTTCATACATGATGAGTTTCGCAAATTTCATACATGATGATCTCATACATGCTACATGTAAAAACAATTTGGGGGTGATTTGACAACACTGAACTTAGATATTTTGACCCAGAATGTAGCGAATATTCCAGAATTTCTTCGGATTGGCTGCCGGGGACAAAATCACAAGGTAGGTTTACTTTTGGTAGTATTCTTCGATATTGTGCTAGGTGAATTACAAGAAATCTATTAGGGCCTGTTTGTTATGAGTAGTGACAGCTAGATTATATTTTATATACTTTCAAACTACTACACCTACGAATATGGGTTAACGTTTTGATGACACATCAATTTTGATGACAATCAAAGTTGAAGGATCCCACAATTTTGTGTGTAGTAGTGTAGAAATAGTTTGAAGAGCATAGTTTAGTTTGAAGTAACCATTTGATATTACTAAAGCTACATATAGAATCAACTTATATAAGCTGCTGATAATAGATGTTTGGTGATCATATATCTAACTTGCTTTCAGAAACAATTAAGGGTTTAGTAACACCATGCTTAAAAATCATGACCAGTGAAATGGCTAACATAAACACAATTTTAGCTTCAAGTATATAAAGCGTTTATATGGTATATAAATTATAAAAAATAAAAGCTGCTTTTAAAAGCATCCTCCGGTTGCTTATAAAAACACCCCCGTAAAAGCAGAAGCAATTTCAATTAGTATGCAAATTTTTCTTAAAAAGTAATGAGCAGAAACTCCCTAAAAAAAGCAATATCAAACTGAAAAAGATCTCCTCATAAAAGAAGTTCAGAAAAATAAAACCACTTTATTTTATAATGATTAATGAAAATGTTAGCACTGCACTGGAGTTTTGTTCATCGAAGTCTTGAAAAACATCTGCATGCATGCATAATTCTGAGTTAATAATTAAAATATTATATTTCATTCAAAATATAAGTTTTCTCAATTTTCTTCTTTTTAACTTTCAAAATCTATAAATTTGAAGCACATACATTTGTCCAGATATCTATGCAAATGTTTAATATTCCATACGTGTAGTCATAGATATGGTGGTTCTTGTTGAACTTCTGAGGTGAGGGGATTTGTTGAAAAGCAAAAAACACACGACTTATAATAGGCTAAAATATCATATTAGCCTTAAAAGTATTATTCATTTATCACTTTTACCTAAAAAGTAAGGCCGCCAACACTTTAACCTAAAATGTGAGAAATTAGTGATCCATATGCCTTTCCGATCGCTAGAGTCAATTTTTGAGCAAAATATTAAAGGGATTTTGCATATAGACCTCTCAATCTCCCTTTTTTTTCATAACAAGACTACCAGTAGGAGAAAGAAAAACACTATAGAGGAGCTTAAAGGTCATGACGGTGTGATGTATTCCGATCCTAAAAAATTAGTGGAAATTGCATGTCCTTATTTCTCAGAGCTATATTCTTCTAACTTGCCACCAATGCCCGATGGAGTTTTTAGACAAAATTGAAAAACTAGTAACATTTTGTTCAAAAATTAAAGGAATTTTGCATCTTATAATTGATCAGATTAATATTTTAGATGAAAAATCTTTCTGTCCCAGAATAATTAATTCAATGAACAGAAAATATGTGAAAATTGTTAAGAAAACTCAGTGTATGGCTTATATCACTATAAATTTTAAACTAATAAAAGGGCTTTTATCTATACACCCCAAAATTTATCATATTTGTAGATTTACCACCCAAATCTTATTATTTGCTGGTTTACTGCCACATTCAAATTTTAAAATGCCCACAGTATATATCTTTTTTTTTTGTTTTTTTGTTTTTTGTTAAAATGAGCAGTTGGCTAATGTTTTTTTTCCCCTCTCTTGTCTCATCCACCTGATGATTGGAGGAATCATCTTTCTCCTTGAATGCTTTGATGACTTGTGCATATTGATTTCTTGTTTCTGAACTGATTGGTGACCTTTCCTTGAGCACTTGGAAGAGACAAGTCTCCTTTGATGTCTCCAAGTATAGCTTCCATTGCCCAAAATGTCAATTTCTTATTTATTTTTTCATCACCAAATTGATGAGCATAGTCCTCTACAATGTCCAAAGTTGTGTCAAAATCTAGTTCCTTTTTCTCGAGCTTTCGACTTGATTAAGAGGGCAAGAGACTGAAGGGAGCAATGACAACTTCCACATTATTCTTCTTCGTAAATGGATGGAGCTTTCACTATTTTTCATACTATATTGTGCCTTTTGCTGAAGTATTTTGAGTTTACACACGATGTGGACGGCTTTAATTAGTCCTCGGTGAAAAGTGCAAGTGAATACATATTAAGAGAGAAGGTAAGTATTAGATTTGGAATAAATCATAACCATACATTAAAGAATGATGATTATAGTCAAGAAAGTGAGTTATCTACTGCATTTTCACACCTAAGAGGATCCAAATCCAGATACACAGCAACAATATATACTAAAATTGAGCACTTCCTTTATGGTAGTAATAAATTTTGAGCCTGTACATACCTTACAATCCTTTTCCCCATCTCATAACGTAGACCCACTCAACTTTCATATTAAGTTAAAGAAACAAAGATAAATATAAAATATGAGGAACAGGAAACGTAAGAAATTTTGTTGAGAATACAACACTAATTAATAGCACATTGTTAGAATTCCAGAAGGTTACTAGAGTAACCAAAGTTAAGTAGCATCCCCTAAAACCATAAGAACAACAATGGGTATTTACATGATACAAAAGCATTGACATATGTTAACTCTGAGAAGTTTGTCAAGAGTAAACATTACGTTTACACAACACAGCGATACGTGATGTGGTTCTTCGTAAGCTCACCTCCATAAGTTATCTTCAGAATCGTTCCTTTCTCATATCCATAGTACTTGGCAACCGCATCGCTCTCCAGCATTCGTGGAAGCTGGAAAAAAAAATGCCGAAAGTCAACAGTAACAAAGAAAAAGTGAGGAAAGACATTGAGATCTTTAGGCGATCAAAGATGCTAAATTATCAGAGAAATATTAGCATAATGATTATAAAATGGTATATGATAAATTACCAAAAAAGAAAAAAAGAAAAAGAGGCTAAGCCCCAACAGCAAAAACTAGTAGTATACGGAAAGTTAAAAGGGATTTTGAAGCAATTTGTGGACTACAATCATCCATGAAACATCAGCCAATGCTTTTTATGAAAAATGATATCAAATTTGAATGAACAAAATATCATTATCAATTATATAATTATTGAACAAAACATCATAATCAGTTAAATCTTAATTATTTACCAATTGGCTAAGACGAACATATATAAGCATAGATTTGCAACTTTACGTACTAAATGTCACTAGCAATGTCCCCTAGATACTTAAGTACACTTCCAGCAGTTAAGACACCGGATCATGAATGCAAGCAATATTGGTAATGACACCTCATTTCAGCTACTAGTTTAATAGGTGAATGAAACCGTGAAAACTGAAAACAAATTTTTTTTATAGAACGATGCAATCATCTTCACCAAATTAATTTCTATTCAGGTTTAGTTCCAATGAATCCATGCATACATTACCTTGTCCAAGTAGACAGTATAAGCATAACAAAATATCACAATGCTAGACTTAAAAAAGACAATACTAAAAGATTCATTCACTATATTGTCTGGGATCCAGGTTCTAAATAATAAGCTACAGCAAACAATTTTGACTACATCTCTATGTATCTGTTAGGATTAATCAAATTCCGGTACAAAGAGGTATTGTGTAATTACATAGGTGACCCTGAAATCTATGCATCTACATGGGAAACCCTATGATTGTTGAATGTAATTACACCCGTATCTCTAGGTTGCCTGTGTAATTTTCTCTGACTATAAAAATGTCTGCTCTTAACAAGGAGAAGTCAAGCAAAGTGTAAATAGTGATTCCCCATCCTATTATGACAAAAAAGAGAAAATTTTCGGTAAGGTCTGATCTACCAAAATTCTGCTTAAAGCTAAAAAATCTGGTAAGAGTTGAAACTTTTATCAGACCTAGTAGAACTGAAACATCAAAAAAGTTTCTAGTTCAATTGGAACTCTTCCTATTCCCTGTCACAGTTCACTGCCAACAAGAATAACATGTCCAGGACTCACTGCTTGTTCTTTTTGTAGGAATTTCCCCCCAAACTAAAAGCGGGAGAGAATATTTAAACACATAGATATTGGGGGAGGAGCCAGATTTCTTTATTAACCAAGAAAATCTACACCTTCAACCCTAGCGTCCTGTTTCAAGGCTTAAGCGTTAGATCTAACTCTGATCCTTTGCTAGATTTGTTGTCCTGCAAGCAGACTTGCTTTTGCAATGTTTGACCAATCAGATATTGCTGCGCAAAATCAGAATCTTTCGTCGCCTCTGTGCACTCAAAAACCTTAGACTCAACTCTTAGATCATCAAAATCCAATTAAGATTCTCCAATATGCTGAGAAACAAATCTTGTCTGTATGATGAGTTTAAGAAATAATTTAAGTCTTAAATCCTCCTTAAACAAATCACACGAGTCAAAAACCTAAACGGTTCACATATCTCTCTGATCTCTTTGGTTTCATGCACTCACCGAAAGAACCATGATCACCTCCGCGAGAAGCCCTCATGCTTGCAGCTTGCTACGGCCTGGCTAGTGCAACGCCGCTAATCCTTACCAAGCGCAGCTATAGTGGCCGACCTCCAATGGCGATAGCCTCTTTCCTTTTCTCTTTTTTCAGGTGTGAAAGTTTCATGTGAGCAAGAAGCTCTCGCACTCACCTCCGTTGGCAGCCAACTTACCACCAACGTTCTTTACCCGCTCTCATGGCTACCACCGCCAAAGCTTTTCTGCCCCTATGTGACTTTTCCTTTGGACTTTGTAGCTGCTGCGACTCACACCGATGATTGTTCGCTTGCCTGTCCTTGCCACCGCATTCTTCACGTTGTAACCTTCACACCTCCACATATTGTTCAGCATTCATTTTTTCCATCGGAACCACCACACGCACTACACGGATTGTCACCACAGTTTTGCCTTGCATGAGATTCCTCAGTCGCATCGAAGTCGAACTTGAAGCTCTCCATGCATGTGATCTTTCTCGTTATCACCCCACGCACCATCGAGGACCACCAAAAACTCGAATCTCGTTCTGATACCACTTGTTGGGATTTTTTTCCTGAACTAAAGGTGACAGAGAAGATCAAACATAACTATTGCAGGAAGTCTAGATTTCTTTGTTAACCAAGAAAACCTATGCCTTGAAGTTTTCAACTCTAGCCTCCTGTTTCAAGGCCTTATCCTCAGATCTAACTCTTTAACACTCAACCTTGGTTTACAATAATAGAAGATCTTAGACAAAGAAATCAAGCAATTCAATCCTATAACCCCTAAATTTCTTGGTTTGAATAGGATACAAACCACCTAATCATGATAAAACAAGTGTTCTAAATGTCGGATGTCGAAGACATGTTGGATGGAATGGAAAATTTCCATATTGGATGGCAAATATCGGGGATATATCGAAGATATTTAAAAAATATCAGGGTGTTATATCGGATAATGTGCATACAGATTATCACAGATATTCTTACTTGATGCACCAAAGGATGGAGTTGCGGAGAAAAGTGGTTTCTTTTGCAAAAGAATTTGGTCTCAATTGAGCCCTAATTCTCATTTCCAGTTATTTGCATAAGCGGCTATTTGTTTGGATTAAACCTCAATTGAACCAAAAATCCAAACTAACCTTTTAAAATAAATAAAAACTCAAATCGCTATTGGAACATTTCAGATGTTTTTCTGAGGCTAAATGTCACTTGATATGTCACTTGATATATCAGGAGAATCACGTTATAATTGCTAGAAGTGGTAAATGATATTAAGACCATATCGTTTTGCAACAATCCTTATAAAATGATACATCGGCTGATATGTCAGCCACGCCAGGGATATTTAAAACAAGGATTAATTACATTCCGATACCCTGTGGTGTGATGTAATTACACAGTTGATCCTGGGATCTTTGTATCTACACGAATAACCCTGAGGTTGCTAACTTGCGCTCACCGTTGCCCAAAATCTAACGGTCACTTAAAACCATTTGTTTTTTTCCTGACATGTCAACTAACACAATATGGGAATTCCTAAAATACCCTTTTTTGATTCATATATCCTCTGGTATGGTGTATTACAACTGTGACCCTGGAGTGTATGTATCTACACAGATAACCCTGTTGGCAAATTAACACTATTTTTTCTTTCTTTTTTTCCTTTTCTTTTTTGATATTGACATGAAGTTTTCCAGCCTGTGTTTTCATATATCCATTTCAATTGTGGGGAAAGCAATGATATACCCTAAAGAATGTTTTCCAGTCTGTAATTTCATGTATACATTGCAACTGTGGGAGGAAAGCAATGTTGAACATAGTGGAATAAAGTGCAAATCTTGGCATATACGCTAAAAGTGCAATGCTAGCATATTATTCTAAAATTTATGTGAATAATTTAACATTTTATCACTTTCCATCCAATAGAAAGCTGTAAGCCTGCAATGACAATTGAGTCATGGCATCATCCAATATCAAGCTAGGCAAAAGCCCCTCAAATCCTTTAGAGCTACAGTAATTCCATATTTGTCCCTTAAATCTTTGAAATTGCTCATAAGTCCCTCAAATCCTAAAGGGTCTTGCAATTTGGTCCCTCAATGACCAAAAGTACCCTCACTAATATTTTTTTAAGGGTTATTTGCAATGCGGCACTCTAAAGTTCCCTTTTTAACTTTTTGATAACCCAAAGTTCTTTTGACACTTTGATACCCCACAATTTTTTTCCAACACTTTGATACCCCAAATTTTACACATTAGCTTTTATATCCCAATGTTTTTACGTTTTTCAAATTTGTTATCTCAAAGTTTACACTTTTTAAACTTTGATACCGAAACTTTGGGCCAGTAAAGTGCCAAAAACAAAAATTTAGGGTATGCAAGTGAAAAGGTGTAAACTTTTTTGTATCAAAAAGTCAGGAAAAAAACTTTAAGGTATTGAATTTAAATAAGGTGTAAAAGTTAGGGTATCAAAGTGTCAAAAACATTTTGGGATATTAAAGTTAGAAAAAGTTGTACACTTTAGGGTACCAACATGCAAATAATCCTTTTCTAAACAAGATGGGTTTTGGTAGGGAAAATATAAATGAGGGGTATTTTGGTCATTGAGGGACCAAACTGCGAGACTCCTTAGGATTTGAGGGACTAATGAGCAATTTCAAAATTTTGAGGGACTAATATGGAATTATTGAAGATTTGAGGGACTAATACCTAAAAGCAAATTATTAAATGATTTGTTTCTTTAGTTCAGCTTGTTTCGATTGGAGTGGTCCCCACATACCACGTTAGCAACCTCTTGAGTTAAATCTTGCCAAAATGATGGCCAAATATATTGTTGAGAAAGGGCATTTCTGTCTTTTCATATGCAATGTTAAGCTCTGTTAACAATTTCATGCCAGTCATTAAACTCAGGGTTATTCGTGTACTCAGGGTTATTCACGTAGATTCGTAAACTCTAAGATCACCCGTGTAGTTACACCATACCACAGGGTACCGGAATGTAAGTAATCCTTAAAACAATGGATAGAACTCTAACTTTATCAAACTACATGAAGTTACCAAGAATCAAGTTTCAAGATCTAAACAACTTTTCCCATAGTAAAATGACACATAGCTCTGGCAGTTTCCTGATTTACGATGGAATGTTTCAATTCTCACTTATTTACCGTAAGTAGACCAACTGCCCAGAAACAGATAAGGCAATGCAGATTTAGATTTTCTGGGTTAATGTCAGGACTTCAATTTTTTGCCAGTGCATAGAAGATTCAATGGAATATATAATATATGAGAATATCAAAAGCATGACATAAAAATAAAGCTCATTCTACTACATTGATAATAAGGTGCATTCATATCCATTGCCCTGGGAATTTGTTGAACTCCATACAATACGCATGATTTTAACAGCTTGAAAGTATTCAGATTAGATGGAAATACAACAAGTGATTATGACAGCGTAGAGCCTGAAGAACTCATCCTCATGTATAAGGGCTGTTATGCCATGATTGCCATCAACCACTAAATGACTAAATGGATCATATGAAATCTGTTATGACATAAATGACTAAATGGATCATATGAAATCTGTTATGACATAGCAAATGGACAAAACAGTAGGTCAACGTTTTCATGACCCAACTAACAATTGTAAAAATACCTGAGTTTCGTCTATACTGTACTTCTTCAAAAGTTTTTGCTTTTCTTCTTCTGACAATGGTTCATGATTTGGCATCAAGGCATGCTTTGTTATGTTTATTAATAGCTCAGAAATCTGAAATCAAATACAACGGCTGAATTAGTCACAAAAAGATAACATAATAAAGTTCCAAAATGTACCAAAATGTTAAAAGAAGTGTCACATATAAAATGCAAATGACCATCATTCTGTTTGAAGTATTAGCAAATAGATACAAATAAAAGAGAAACACCAAATAGAATTTTGCTCTAGGCTTTGTCTGAAGGAACTTCAGCACGATATGATAGTGGATCAGACTTTCAGTCGTTTATGGGGATGTATAGCTGAAAATAAACTTCCATCACTGTCACCATCTAAGCCTTTTCATATAAATTTTACGTCGAAATAGGTTCAGCAATGAAGCACAAATCCAACATTGAGAAAACTCCATACAGCTTGACCTTGTTCTTTGGGCAAGATGTTAAACTAATGTGAACCCTTTATGAAGGGGTGCCAGTCTCCTGGTTAAGGTAAAAGTAAAAAAGCACAGTTCATGATATAGAAACTCCATCAAGGTAAATTAATCGATAATATGATAAACAATATTACTCATGATTGAAGTCCAAACGTAATTAGCTTGAGCACACAAAGGTAAGGAACCAAGTAATCACAGGAGGTGCCTCTACGTACTTCAAGTAATCTCCAGTAGGAAGTGCACTGTGATACCATTATATCTATAATGGCCATCAATATCCTATAGGTACGCCTACTAGAACATGATTAAAAACAATTGAAAATTACATGATAGTGGTTACTTTAATGCAGAAGAGAGCCCTCAATAAAACTGAATAGAATAATAGGATAAATGCAGCCTACTCCAAAAAATTGGGATAAAGGCTTTCTCTATGTGGTTATAGCTAAAAGAATAGAACATGATAGTGGTTACATCCATAACTTGTATTGTTTGATTTTCCTCACATATGCAAGCTTGCACACATATGCAATCTTATGCCCCAAACATTCCATATGATATAATCTTATACCAGAGGTAAACAATATTTTTGTTCTTATAGTTTAATATTTTATTTGGATGGGTACATAGATATGATGGTGCCCATAGAAGCAATCAACAAGGCATAAACCAACCAAACCCAACTTACTCAGTAGATAGACATGGTAATCATTAGAATCTGACTACTAGTCCTAAGAAACTTATAAGCTTAGTACCAAGCATAAACTTGGTTGTTAGTGAGGTGGATGTGCGCTCGCACGTGCGTGTGTGAAATTATAACCCTCAACATTCAACACAAATTTGGAGTTTTGGTGAGTGGCTGGGTCCTTTAAGATGATATCAAAACAATCTAGGTTTGAATTTTGCTGGCCGCAAATTTCTAAAGCAGATTAAAAAAAATATTCCTTCATGAGTTCAGATGTTGGACCCTGAAAAGGCCCTCAACTTGCGGGGCCATGTTAGAGTATAAATTATAACCCTCAACCCTCACCACAATTTCAGAGTTTAGGTGAGGGTTGAGGGTTACAATGTTATACTCTAATATGCCCCTAATATGCCCCAGCAGGTTGAGGGCATCTATTGAGAATTTATTTAAAGATCTAAACAGTGAGAAGAAAGTTTGTTGTAAATGAACTCTTTCCAAAAACCCATCTCAACAAAACCTATTTACTTTCTTATCTCTGATCAAGCTTCCTATGTGCTCTTCTGCTTCTCCAGCTCACCTTCAGTTGCTTTCTTTACAATACAGCAGGTGCAAAGACGGTGGATGTTTTAGCATAGAAATTAGCTATGTCTAGGTAGCATCTGGTAACAAGGATGACAAAGCACCATTCAAGAAAAATGTGGGTCACCATCAAACCTCACAGGTGATGAGGGAGTAGAATCACCCATCAGAAGCAGCACTTATCACCAGCTGGCCTCTAATATAGATCCTATGAATATCATAATTATACAGATACCAGAAGTTTGATCTGTTAGATAATAAAATTCAAGTGCTAAAAATACGTGTAAACTCTCAGAAGTTCTCTCACAGAACAGAGAACTTCTGAGAGAGAACTAAAGACTTTCAATTTTCTGCAAAATGTAAGAGTCACTAAAGGATAATTTACGATCTTGAAAAATGTATTGCAATGCCATTATTCAATGTAAGTGGAAACTGTAAACTAACAAGTAACAAGTGTTTCTATAATCTGCAATATAAAGAGTCACAAGGAAATTTATGGTCTTGAAAAGCGAATTGCCATCAACTACTCAATCTAACAACACAGATGTCACTTCAACATTACTCAAAAAAAGCCTGGAATTGCAAGAACAACAGAATTGTCAAGAAAACTTACGTGAAAACTTTCAACTTTGAATGGGAAAAGCAGCTTTATTTTTTCTCGAGTTTGGGATGTCATATTGCTCTGCAAGACGAGTATCATCCGGTCCAATTTTCTTTGCTATACTGTATGAGAGATCCCTTGCAGTCGTCAGTTTGACTGGAGCACCCACAAAAGACCACAAGAATCTGAATAGAAACATTATTTATATCAGAGGAAATGTATTAAGATTATCAAATATTGAGTTCTACACCATTTTATGTTCTTTCCATTAGAATATACGCACACACCACCCTACTTAAATTTGCAACAAAAGAACTTCAAAAGATATTTTAGCTTCACAATATAATACAGTAACACTGGTCTCTTGCTAAAATAAAATATTTTTTTCTAATACGTTGTAGTTTATGACTTCAATTACCGCTGCACCGCTGCGCTGAGAATGTATGAAGCATGACGGTTCTCAAACTATAAAAATGTAAATTGAAGGAGTGACACCTTTAAAGAGTAATCCAAATAAATTCATGTCATCGATTCATCTTCATTTCCATTTCAGACACTCGTTTCTTAAGCATTCTTTTTTATTTTGAAACATGTTAATCCACAACTTAACAAGTATCTATAAAACATTCCCTTCATTTTCTATGCATTAATAGATATGCTACATGGTGTATTTGTGGTGCCTTTGGGGAAAAAAATTTTAGCTCAAAGAGTTAAGTAAGTGTTGCTAACTCTTACTTAACATCCTAAAGTCAGTGTAATCATGAACGCGGAGATACCACAAAACCACCTAATACCACCCCTCAAAGCCACCAAATATAAACATAATTCTTACTACATAACCCTTGCAAAAAAGAAAATTTTATTCTCTACTTTCTCTCTATATAAATCCATCATTGTTTTAAATATCAGCCTACAGGCCAACAAGTCGAACAACATATTTTGTTAGTCTTGCAGGCTTGCAGCAAAACTATATGATTCCAATGATATATTAGGAGTTTCACTGTACATTGAACAACATATTTGGTCTATAAATTTGGTTGAAATATTACAATATCATTTTGGACTTTTATTTGTTTAAAGATCAGTTTGAATTTGTGGCTCAAGTGAGGCCCAAACCATTACCTGTTCATATAAATACCCAAACAATTAGGGCTCAGTTGAGCGTGCATTCTTTTACAAGAGTTTTGTAACTTCCAGTTTCCGACCATTCCCTTGAACGTGTACTGTGTGCTGTAACACTTTGCCTTTATCGTTGGTTGCTTGTCGACAATAAGTTTCTTTCTCTCTAAACTTCTAGCAACTTGAATGTTCACTCCCCGTTTTCATTAATGCTATGTTAAACTTACACAAAAGATGTTTAGACATAACTTGACGTTATCTACGTAGGTGTAGTAACATTATACACTATATATTACTAAGTAGTAACTTCTTAAATTAATGACAAAGTTGTGGGAAGTTTCCTCATCCTATGAGCGGTCGAAACATGTATGCGACTCCACTGGCGAGATCTCGACACGTGTTCTGCCTCTAGATCTATCCATACAATCATCTATATAAGGGGACTCTGATGGTAATAACTTCTTCAACCTACCTAGGGTTTTCAACCGCATTTACTTCTATTCACTTGCATTAACTTCACTTTGAGGGAGATTCTAACCTGACAGAAGGACCCAAGGAAGTTCCTTCTCCAGCGCCATCGAACAGTCCTATTACGTGTGCAGCAAGGTCAGCATTCAAAAAGAAGGCCTTTCCACATCAACTATTTGTTGGAGACCCATTTCCAATCATCTTCCAGATTAGCAGGTGACTCACAACATTTCTACAGTTCTAATGTTCATAAACAGGTTGTCGGAAAATATCCCTTAACTTGGTTAAGTCCTTACTCCCTGAACCTGGTTAAGTCCTTATCCAGGTTAACCTTGTTAGGGTTGGTCAGGAGGAGGTGGCCCAATTCTAACTTGGTTAAAGGGGAGAAAATGAACTAAAAACTAAGCCAAATCTGGCCCATTTTTGCCAAACACAATTGACTCCTTAACTAGGTTAGTGGATGTTAACCTGGTTAAGGAGGAGTTCAAACAAACCATATGTCTATAACAATCCGTCTTAAAATCAAAGGAGCCCCACAAAATTAATGCATCACACCAGCAGTGAAAAAGTTTTCCAAACCGTGCATAAACTAAAACCGCAAACCCCATTAAAAAATCGAAGCCCTCTTGAAGCTATTCAAATAGCTACTGCATTTCAAGCAGCATTTCACCAAAAAGAAAACCTATTTGGATAGATCAAAGCTTTTAATTATTCATTGTTTGTGGGGAGTTCATCTCTATCATCAGCAATAACATTCCTTATTTTTGCCCAAAAACGAAAACCTTTTGGATAGATCAAAGCGCTTTGAATTATTCATTATTTATGAGAAGTTCATCTCTATCATCAGCAATAACATTCCTTATTTTTGCCCAAAAACAAAACCTTTTGGATAGATCAAAGCACTTTGAATTATTCATTGTTTATGAGAAGTTCATCTCTATCATCAGCAATAACATTCCTTATTTTTGCCCAAAACCCTAGTCCACCATATTAATCACAACTCAATTTCAAGCAGCACCTCATCATCATCAACTATGAAGAAGTTTTCCTATTAAATTGACATCATGCATAAACTAAAACCCTAAACCCCCATTGAAAAATCGAACTCCTCCCAAAACCAACCCAGCATCTATCAATTTCAAGCAGCATTTTCCACGATCAAACCAAAAAGGGCAAAAAAAACCAGAAAAGTTACCCTTTTGGAGGGATCACGAAGAAGAACCGCTTCGATCTTGATCTTAGCGAGCTCAGGGTTTTCCCCAAAAGAGGATCTGAAGTCAGCTAGGGTTTGGTCGATGTCGGATCGGGAGATGGCGTAGCCTCGGTCCCAGAGCATCTCGAGGACGGTACGGCGAGCGAGGTAGAGGCGGTGGCTCTCAACGCTGCCGGAGTCGATGATCGCACTCAGGCAGCCGCGATCCTCCGCCATGGCTGCCGCCGCCGCCGCCGCTCCTGCTGTTGATTTCTCTGGTGTTGGGGTTTCGATGTCGGAGTCCATAAGGAATTGAAACGGGAAGAAGGAGCGGGCGAGGGTTTAGAGAGAGAGAGAGATTTCTCCACAATAGAAAGTCAGGAAAACTACAATAGCGTTGGAATATAAAAGGAGGGGTAACTGCATATTAGCCCCTTACGTAATCTTTAATTCATTCCTCTGGTTAATAATGAGGGTGAACTTCAGTTAATTCTAACGAAAATACTCATATTCTCGTTATAACCCTACACTATTTAACACTAACATTTAAGGTCACATCCACCCAGTTTATAGTGGGTTTATATTACAATCCGCAACTCGCCAAACCCTTCTTCTTCAATGGTAAAATTCGCCAAACCCAACTGAAATGTTCTCCCTTTAGAGCCCATAAAAAATTGGGGAAATAAGGGCTTTTGGTTGTTTGGGGAGGGGATAGCATCCCAGGGTATTGAAGTAATTTTACACATTGGGTTCAGTCTTAACCCAACTGCAGTTAGAAATTTAAATAGAAAATTTAATATACGGATGAATTGGCAATGAAAAGATGATTCGGAGGAGGTTTTGGCAAACACTGAGATTTAGGGGGCATGTTGGCCATTAAAAATAATGTAAGGGGCTGACATGTAATTGCTCCATAATTGAATTCTACTTTTTACTCTTTTATCCTAGGAGAAGGACAAAACTGTTTTATTGACAAATAGAACCCTGGCCCAAGAGTAAGAACGTCAAAAATGTGTAACTTGGGGTCTATCTACAAAATGATAGATTGGGGATTATATAAGCTTAAAGGGTTTTCTAGAAACCACCTTTAAAATATAGCAATTATATGGAAACCACCTTTTAATTTTAATTTGTACAAAAATCATCTTTAAAGTGGATTTTTGTTGCAATGAATCATCTCTCACCAAATTTTTCACTAAAATTCAAAATTACTCTTAAAACTCACATTCGAGGGATGTAACCCTTTTTTTAAAAAATATTTATGTTTTGTTAGGATACAACTTACATATATTGATCTTGAAATTTGTAAGCTTATTTTTATTTTTTAGTGAAAATTTAGCTAGGATGTGGCTTATTGCAATAACAACTCACTTCAAATGTGGTTTTATTATAAATTGAAGTTGCAAGATGTTAAACTAATGTGAACCCTTTATGAAGGGTGCCAGTCTCCTGGTTAAGGTAAAAGTAAAAAGCACAGTTCATGATATAGAAACTCCATCAAGGTAAATTAATCGATAATATGATAAACAATATTACTCATGATTGAAGTCCAAGCGTAATTAGCTTGAGCACACAAGGTAAGGAACCAAGTAATCACAGGAGGTGCCTCTACGTGCTTCAAGTAATCTCCAGTAGGAAGTGCACTGTGATACCATTATATCTATAATGGCCATCAATATCCTATAGGTGCAGCCTACTAGAACATGATTAAAACAATTGAAAATTACATGATAGTGGTTACTTTAATGCAGAAGAGCCCTCAATAAAACTGAATAGAATAATAGGATAAATGCAGCCTACTCCAAAAATTGGGATAAAGGCTTTCTCTATGTGGTTATAGCTAAAAGAATAGAACATGATAGTGGTTACATCCATAACTTGTATTGTTTGATTTTCCTCACATATGCAAGCTTGCACATATGCAATCTTATGCCCCAAACATTCCATATGATATAATCTTATACCAGAGGTAAACAATATTTTTGTTCTTATAGTTTAATATTTTATTTGGATGGGTACATAGATATGATGGTGCCCATAGAAGCAATCAACAAGGCATAAACCAACCAAACCCAACTTACTCAGTAGATAGACATGGTAATCATTAGAATCTGACTACTAGTCCTAAGAAACTTATAAGCTTAGTACCAAGCATAAACTTGGTTGTTAGTGAGGTGGATGTGCGCTCGCACGTGCGTGTGTGAAATTATAACCCTCAACATTCAACACAAATTTGGAGTTTTGGTGAGTGGCTGGGTCCTTTAAGATGATATCAAAACAATCTAGGTTTGAATTTTCTTTGGCCGCAAATTTCTAAAGCAGATTAAAAAATATTCCTTCATGAGTTCAGATGTTGGACCCTGAAAAGGCCCTCAACTTAGGGGCCATGTTAGAGTATAAATTATAACCCTCAACCCTCACCACAATTTCAGAGTTTAGGTGAGGGTTGAGGGTTACAATGTTATACTCTAATATGCCCTAATATGCCCCAGCAGGTTGAGGGCATCTATTGAGAATTTATTTAAAGATCTAAACAGTGAGAAGAAAGTTTGTTGTAAATGAACTCTTTCCAAAACCCATCTCAACAAAACCTATTTACTTTCTTATCTCTGATCAAGCTTCCTATGTGCTCTTCTGCTTCTCCAGCTCACCTTCAGTTGCTTTCTTTACAATACAGCAGGTGCAAAGGCGGTGGATGTTTTAGCATAGAAATTAGCTATGTCTAGGTAGCATCTGGTAACAAGGATGACAAAGCACCATTCAAGAAAAATGTGGGTCACCATCAAACCTCACAGGTGATGAGGGAGTAGAATCACCCATCAGAAGCAGCACTTATCACCAGCTGGCCTCTAATATAGATCCTATGAATATCATAATTATACAGATACCAGAAGTTTGATCTGTTAGATAATAAAATTCAAGTGCTAAAAATACGTGTAAACTCTCAGAAGTTCTCTCACAGAACAGAGAACTTCTGAGAGAACTAAAGACTTTCAATTTTCTGCAAAATGTAAGAGTCACTAAAGGATAATTCTGATCTTGAAAAATGTATTGCAATGCCATTATTCAATGTAAGTGGAAACTGTAAACTAACAAGTAACAAGTGTTTCTATAATCTGCAATATAAAGAGTCACAAGGAAATTTATGGTCTTGAAAATTGCCATCAACTACTCAATCTAACAACACAGATGTCACTTCAACATTACTCAAAAAGCCTGGAATTGCAAGAACAACAGAATTGTCAAGAAAACTTACGTGAAAACTTTCAACTTTGAATGGGAAAAGCAGCTTTATTTTTCTCGAGTTTGGGATGTCATATTGCTCTGCAAGGCGAGTATCATCGGGTCCAATTTTCTTTGCTATACTGTGCGGAGAGATCCCTTGCAGTCGTCAGTTTGACTGGAGCAGCCCACAAAGACCACAAGAATCTGAATAGAAACATTATTTATATCAGAGGAAATGTATTAAGATTATCAAATATTGAGTTCTACACCATTTTATGTTCTTTCCATTAGAATATCGCACACACCACCCTACTTAAATTTGCAACAAAAGAACTTCAAAAGATATTTTAGCTTCACAATATAATACAGTAACACTGGTCTCTTGCTAAAATAAAATATTTTTTCTAATATTGTAGTTTATGACTTCAATTATTCAGCTGAGAATGTATGAGATAATAAAAATGTAAATTCACCTTTAAAAAAAAATAAATTCATGTCATCGATTCATCTTCATTTCCATTTCAGACACTTTCGTTTCTTAAGCATTCTTTTTATTTTGAAACATGTTAATCCACAACTTAACAAGTATCTATAAAACATTCCCTTCATTTTCTATGCATTAATAGATATGGGTGCCTGGGAAAAAAAAAGAGTTAAGTAAGTGTTGCTAACTCTTACTTAACATCCTAAAGTCAGTGTAATCATGAGCGGAGATACCACAAAACCACCTAATACCACCCCTCAAAGCCACCAAATATAAACATAATTCTTACTACATAACCCTTGCAAAAGAAAATTTTATTCTCTACTTTCTCTCTATATAAATCCATCATTGTTTTAAATATCAGCCTACAGGCCAACAAGTCGAACAACATATTTTGTTAGTCTTGCAGGCTTGCAACAAAACTATATGATTCCAATGATATATTAGGAGTTTCACTGTACATTGAACAACATATTTGGTCTATAAATTTGGTTGAAATATTACAATATCATTTTGGACTTTTATTTGTTTAAAGATCAGTTTGAATTTGTGGCTCAAGTGAGGCCCAAACCATTACCTGTTCATATAAATACCCAAACAATTAGGGCTCAGTTGAGTGCATTCTTTACAAGAGTTTTGTAACTTCCAGTTTCCGACCATTCCCTTGAACGTGTACTGTGTGCTGTAACACTTTGCCTTTATCGTTGGTTGCTTGTCGACAATAAGTTTCTTTCTCTCTAAACTTCTAGCAACTTGAATGTTCACTCCCGTTTTCATTAATGCTATGTTAAACTTACACAAAAGATGTTTAGACATAACTTGGCGTTATCTCGTAGGTGTAGTAACATTATACACTATATATTACTAAGTAGTAACTTCTTAAATTAATGACAAAGTTGTGGGGAAGTTTCCTCATCCTATGGTCGAAACATGTATGCGACTCCACTGGCGAGATCTCGACCGTGTTCTGCCTCTAGATCTATCCATACAATCATCTATATAAGGGACTCTGATGGTAATAACTTCTTCAACCTACCTAGGGTTTTCAACCGCATTTACTTCTATTCACTTGCATTAACTTCACTTTGAGGGAGATTCTAACCTGACAGAAGGACCCAAGGAAGTTCCTTCTCCAGCCATCGAACAGTCCTATTACGTGTGCAGCAAGGTCAGCATTCAAAAGGCCTTTCCACATCAACTATTTGTTGGAGACCCATTTCCAATCATCTTCCAGATTAGCAGGTGACTCACAACATTTCTACAGTTCTAATGTTCATAAACAGGTTGTCGGAAAATATCCCTTAACTTGGTTAAGTCCTTACTCCCTGAACCTGGTTAAGTCCTTATCCAGGTTAACCTTGTTAGGGTTGGTCAGGAGGAGGTGGCCCAATTCTAACTTGGTTAAAGGAGAAAATGAACTAAAAAAACTAAGCCAAATCTGGCCCATTTTTTGCCAAACACAATTCGACTCCTTAACTAGGTTAGTGGATGTTAACCTGGTTAAGGAGGAGTTCCCAAACAAACCATATGTCTATAACAATCCGTCTTAAAATCAAAGGAGCCCCACAAAATTAATGCATCACACCAGCAGTGAAAAAGTTTTCCAAACCGTGCATAAACTAAAACCGCAAACCCCCATTAAAAAAATCGAAGCCCTCTTGAAGCTATTCAAATAGCTACTGCATTTCAAGCAGCATTTCACCAAAAAGAAAACCTATTTGGATAGATCAAAGCTTTTAATTATTCATTGTTTGTGGGGAGTTCATCTCTATCATCAGCAATAACATTCCTTATTTTTGCCCAAAACGAAAACCTTTTGGATAGATCAAAGCGCTTTGAATTATTCATTATTTATGAGAAGTTCATCTCTATCATCAGCAATAACATTCCTTATTTTTGCCCAAAAACAAAACCTTTTGGATAGATCAAAGCACTTTGAATTATTCATTGTTTATGAGTTCATCTCTATCATCAGCAATAACATTCCTTATTTTTGCCCAAAAACCCTAGTCCACCATATTAATCACAACTCAATTTCAAGCAGCACCTCATCATCATCAACTATGAAGAAGTTTTCCTATTAAATTGACATCATGCATAAACTAAAACCCTAAACCCCCATTGAAAAATCGAACTCCTCCCAAAACCAACCCAGCATCTATCAATTTCAAGCAGCATTTTCCACGATCAAACCAAGGGCAAAAACCAGAAAAGTTGGGAGGGATGAAGAAGATTCGATCTTGATCTTAGCGAGCTCAGGGTTTTCCCAAAGAGGATCTGAAGTCAGCTAGGGTTTGGTCGATGTCGGATCGGGAGATGGCGTAGCCTCGGTCCCAGAGCATCTCGAGGACGGTACGGCGAGCGAGGTAGAGGCGGTGGCTCTCAACGCTGCCGGAGTCGATGATCGCACTCAGGCGCCGCGATCCTCCGCCATGGCTGCCGCCGCCGCCGCCGCTCTCTTGTTGATTTCTCTGGTGTTGGGGTTTCGATGTCGGAGTCCATAAGGAATTGAAACGGGAAGAAGGAGGGCGAGGGCGAGAGAGAGAGAGATTTCTCCACAATAGAAAGTCAGGAAAACTACAATAGCGTTGGAATATAAAAGGAGGGGTAACTGCATATTAGCCCCTTACGTAATCTTTAATTCATTCCTCTGGTTAATAATGAGGGTGAACTTCAGTTAATTCTAACGAAAATACTCATATTCTCGTTATAACCCTACACTATTTAACACTAACATTTAAGGTCACATCCACCCAGTTTATAGTGGGTTTATATTACAATCCGACTTCAAAACCTTTCTTCTTCAATGGTAAAATTAGCCAAACCCAACTGAAATGTTCTCCCTTTAGAGCCCATAAAAAATTGGGAAATAAGGGCTTTTGGTTGTTTGGGGAGAGGATATCCCAGGGTATTGAAGTAATTTTACACATTGGGTTCAGTCTTAACAACTGCAGTTAGAAATTTAAATAGAAAATTTAATATACGGATGAATTGGCAATGAAAAGATGATTCGGAGGAGGTTTTGGCAAACGAGATTTAGGGGGCATGTTGGCCATTAAAAATAATGTAAGGGGCTGACATGTAATTGCTCCATAATTGAATTCTACTTTTTACTCTTTTATCCTAGGAGAAGGACAAAACTGTTTTATTGACAAATAGAACCCTGGCCCAAGAGTAAGAACGTCAAAATGTGTAACTTGGGGTCTATCTACAAAATGATAGATTGGGGATTATATAAGCTTAAGGGTTTTCTAGAAACCACCTTTAAAATATAGCAATTATATGGAAACCACCTTTTAATTTTAATTTGTACAAAAATCATCTTTAAAGTGGATTTTTGTTGCAATGAATCATCTCTCACCCAAATTTTTCACTAAAATTCAAAATTACTCTTAAAACTCACATTCGAGGGATGTAACCCTTTTTAAAAAAATATTTATGTTTGTTAGGATACAACTTACATATATTGATCTTGAAATTTGTAAGCTTATTTTTATTTTTTAGTGAAAATTTAGCTAGGATGTGGCTTATTGCAATAACAACTCACTTCAAATGTGGTTTTATTATAAATTGAAGTTGAAAGGTGTTACCTATATGATTACTCTATTTTAAGGTGGTTTCTAGGGGAAAACCCTGAGCTTAATCCCAAAATTAATTAATATTTTGGGTTATATACTTGGAATAGTTAATTTGTTTTGTTATAAATGTGTGTTAGGTGTTTGCTTTGAGAAAATTAAGGATAAAAGTGTGAAAGTGAAGCACTTTTATAGACTGTACTTGTTTGTTGGCGTGAAATTATCATTTGCAAATCAGAGAAAGTGAAAAGTGAGGACCAATATTAATAAAAAAGTAATTACCCACCAATTTCTCCTATGATAAAAAAGTAATTAGACTCCTCGAAGAGTAAATTTTAATAATAAAATGGAAAAATAATTTTATTGTTTTAATTATATCTTAACTTTATTTATTATATTGATATCATAAACACTAGAAATGCTTTCGGGATACCCGGACAATGTTTATGATCCCAAAATTAACGTCACTTTATTTCCTTAAATACTTTCCCCACAGCACCTCTTGAATGCATTTATCATAAATGTTCCAACTAAAGTCTAGTTCAAAATGATTTGATAATAGAAAATTTATATTTGTGACAATAGATTAAATAACTATAAAATCATGTTCTCGTTGAGACTAAAAATAATTGAATTAAAAATTTCTTAAAGGAGACCATGTCCAGCTGTTTTGAATCAATTTAACGTCAAATTTTTTCCTATATATATTTCCCCATGCACCTTTTCTCAAATTATAATTTTCTATAATTTAATTCAAAATTATATCCAATATATAATGTGTTTAATATAAAAATTAAATTCTGTTAAATATTCTTAATATACTAAACATGACACAATAGAGCAAAAATTTTCCCAATCAAAAATAAAGTCGTAACTGATCGTAAATTTTAATAAAAGCAAATAATATAGATTTGGCCACCCTGTAAGTTACGCAAGTCAGCAATTATATGTCATAACAATATCAAGTGTACATATTTATGCATACAAAACAACCTATACCCCAAGCACAAAGAAAAGAATTTATTTAAAGATCTAAACAGTGAGAAGAAAGTTTGTTGTAAATGAACTCTTTCCAAAACCCATCTCAACAAAACCTATTTACTTTCTTATCTCTGATCAAGCTTCCTATGTGCTCTTCTGCTTCTCCAGCTCACCTTCAGTTGCTTTCTTTACAATACAGCAGGTGCAAAGACGGTGGATGTTTTAGCATAGAAATTAGCTATGTCTAGGTAGCATCTGGTAACAAGGATGACAAAGCACCATTCAAGAAAAATGTGGGTCACCATCAAACCTCACAGGTGATGAGGGAGTAGAATCACCCATCAGAAGCAGCACTTATCACCAGCTGGCCTCTAATATAGATCCTATGAATATCATAATTATACAGATACCAGAAGTTTGATCTGTTAGATAATAAAATTCAAGTGCTAAAAATACGTGTAACTTCAGAAGTTCTCTCACAGAACAGAGAACTTCTGAGAGAGAACTAAAGACTTTCAATTTTCTGCAAAATGTAAGAGTCACTAAAGGATAATTTACGATCTTGAAAAATGTATTGCAATGCCATTATTCAATGTAAGTGGAAACTGTAAACTAACAAGTAACAAGTGTTTCTATAATCTGCAATATAAAGAGTCACAAGGAAATTTATGGTCTTGAAAAGCGAATTGCCATCAACTACTCAATCTAACAACACAGATGTCACTTCAACATTACTCAAAAAAAGCCTGGAATTGCAAGAACAACAGAATTGTCAAGAAAACTTACGTGAAAACTTTCAACTTTGAATGGGAAAAGCAGCTTTATTTTTTCTCGAGTTTGGGATGTCATATTGCTCTGCAAGACGAGTATCATCCGGGTCCAATTTTCTTTGCTATACTGTGCGGAGAGATCCCTTGCAGTCGTCAGTTTGACTGGAGCCGCCCCACAAAAGACCACAAGAATCTGAATAGAAACATTATTTATATCAGAGGAAATGTATTAAGATTATCAAATATTGAGTTCTACACCATTTTATGTTCTTTCCATTAGAATATACGCACACACCACCCTACTTAAATTTGCAACAAAAGAACTTCAAAAGATATTTTAGCTTCACAATATAATACAGTAACACTGGTCTCTTGCTAAAATAAAATATTTTTTTCTAATACGTTGTAGTTTATGACTTCAATTACCGCTGCGCTGAGAATGTATGAAGCATGACGGTTCTCAAACTATAAAAATGTAAATTGAAGGAGTGACACCTTTAAAGAGTAATCCAAATAAATTCATGTCATCGATTCATCTTCATTTCCATTTCAGACACTCGTTTCTTAAGCATTCTTTTTATTTTGAAACATGTTAATCCACAACTTAACAAGTATCTATAAAACATTCCCTTCATTTTCTATGCATTAATAGATATGCTACATGGTGTATTTGTGGTGCCTTTGGGGAAAAAATTTTAGCTCAAAGAGTTAAGTAAGTGTTGCTAACTCTTACTTAACATCCTAAAGTCAGTGTAATCATGAAGCGGAGATACCACAAAACCACCTAATACCACCCCTCAAAGCCACCAAATATAAACATAATTCTTACTACATAACCCTTGCAAAAAGAAAATTTTATTCTCTACTTTCTCTCTATATAAATCCATCATTGTTTTAAATATCAGCCTACAGGCCAACAAGTCGAACAACATATTTTGTTAGTCTTGCAGGCTTGCAGCAAAACTATATGATTCCAATGATATATTAGGAGTTTCACTGTACATTGAACAACATATTTGGTCTATAAATTTGGTTGAAATATTACAATATCATTTTGGACTTTTATTTGTTTAAAGATCAGTTTGAATTTGTGGCTCAAGTGAGGCCCAAACCATTACCTGTTCATATAAATACCCAAACAATTAGGGCTCAGTTGAGCGTGCATTCTTTTACAAGAGTTTTGTAACTTCCAGTTTCCGACCATTCCCTTGAACGTGTACTGTGTGCTGTAACACTTTGCCTTTATCGTTGGTTGCTTGTCGACAATAAGTTTCTTTCTCTCTAAACTTCTAGCAACTTGAATGTTCACTCCCCGTTTTCATTAATGCTATGTTAAACTTACACAAAAGATGTTTAGACATAACTTGACGTTATCGACGTAGGTGTAGTAACATTATACACTATATATTACTAAGTAGTAACTTCTTAAATTAATGACAAAGTTGTGGGGAAGTTTCCTCATCCTATGAGCGGTCGAAACATGTATGCGACTCCACTGGCCGAGATCTCGACACGTGTTCTGCCTCTAGATCTATCCATACAATCATCTATATAAGGGGACTCTGATGGTAATAACTTCTTCAACCTACCTAGGGTTTTCAACCGCATTTACTTCTATTCACTTGCATTAACTTCACTTTGAGGGAGATTCTAACCTGACAGAAGGACCCAAGGAAGTTCCTTCTCCAGCGCCATCGAACAGTCCTATTACGTGTGCAGCAAGGTCAGCATTCAAAAAGAAGGCCTTTCCACATCAACTATTTGTTGGAGACCCATTTCCAATCATCTTCCAGATTAGCAGGTGACTCACAACATTTCTACAGTTCTAATGTTCATAAACAGGTTGTCGGCAAATATCCCTTAACTTGGTTAAGTCCTTACTCCCTGAACCTGGTTAAGTCCTTATCCAGGTTAACCTTGTTAGGGTTGGTCAGGAGGAGGTGGCCCAATTCTAACTTGGTTAAAGGGGAGAAAATGAACTAAAAAAACTAAGCCAAATCTGGCCCATTTTTTGCCAAACACAATTCGACTCCTTAACTAGGTTAGTGGATGTTAACCTGGTTAAGGAGGAGTTCCCAAACAAACCATATGTCTATAACAATCCGTCTTAAAATCAAAGGAGCCCCACAAAATTAATGCATCACACCAGCAGTGAAAAAGTTTTCCAAACCGTGCATAAACTAAAACCGCAAACCCCCATTAAAAAAATCGAAGCCCTCTTGAAGCTATTCAAATAGCTACTGCATTTCAAGCAGCATTTCACCAAAAAAGAAAACCTATTTGGATAGATCAAAGCGCTTTTAATTATTCATTGTTTGTGGGGAGTTCATCTCTATCATCAGCAATAACATTCCTTATTTTTGCCCAAAAAACGAAAACCTTTTTGGATAGATCAAAGCGCTTTGAATTATTCATTATTTATGAGAAGTTCATCTCTATCCTCAGCAAAAACATTTCTTATTTTTGCCCAAAAAACAAAAACCTTTTTGGATAGATCAAAGCACTTTGAATTATTCATTGTTTATGAGAAGTTCATCTCTATCATCAGCAATAACATTCCTTATTTTTGCCCAAATAAACCCTAGTCCACCATATTAATCACAACTCAATTTCAAGCAGCACCTCATCATCATCAACTATGAAGAAGTTTTCCTATTAAATTGACATCATGCATAAACTAAAACCCTAAACCCCCATTGAAAAATCGAACTCCTCCCAAAACCAACCCAGCATCTATCAATTTCAAGCAGCATTTTCCACGATCAAACCAAAAAGGGCAAAAAAAACCAGAAAAGTTACCCTTTTGGAGGGATCACGAAGAAGAACCGCTTCGATCTTGATCTTAGCGAGCTCAGGGTTTTCCCCAAAAGAGGATCTGAAGTCAGCTAGGGTTTGGTCGATGTCGGATCGGGAGATGGCGTAGCCTCGGTCCCAGAGCATCTCGAGGACGGTACGGCGAGCGAGGTAGAGGCGGTGGCTCTCAACGCTGCCGGAGTCGATGATCGCACTCAGGCAGCCGCGATCCTCCGCCATGGCTGCCGCCGCCGCCGCCGCTCCTGCTGTTGATTTCTCTGGTGTTGGGGTTTCGATGTCGGAGTCCATAAGGAATTGAAACGGGAAGAAGGAGCGGGCGAGGGTTTAGAGAGAGAGAGAGAGAGATTTCTCCACAATAGAAAGTCAGGAAAACTACAATAGCGTTGGAATATAAAAGGAGGGGTAACTGCATATTAGCCCCTTACGTAATCTTTAATTCATTCCTCTGGTTAATAATGAGGGTGAACTTCAGTTAATTCTAACGAAAATACTCATATTCTCGTTATAACCCTACACTATTTAACACTAACATTTAAGGTCACATCCACCCAGTTTATAGTGGGTTTATATTACAATCCGCAACTCGCCAAACCCTTCTTCTTCAATGGTAAAATTCGCCAAACCCAACCTGAAATGTTCTCCCTTTTAGAGCCCATAAAAAAATTGGGGAAATAAGGGCTTTTCGGTTGTTTGGGGAGGGGGATAGCATCCCAGGGGTATTGAAGTAATTTTACACATTGGGTTCAGTCTTAACCCAACTGCAGTTAGAAATTTAAATAGAAAATTTAATATACGGATGAATTGGCAATGAAAAGATGATTCGGAGGAGGTTTTGGCAAATACTGAGATTTAGGGGGCATGTTGGCCATTAAAAATAATGTAAGGGGCTGACATGTAATTGCTCCATAATTGAATTCTACTTTTTACTCTTTTATCCTAGGAGAAGGACAAAACTGTTTTATTGACAAATAGAACCCTGGCCCAAGAGTAAGAACGTCAAAATGTGTAACTTGGGGTCTATCTAGAAAATGATAGATTGGGGATTATATAAGCTTAAAGGGTTTTTCTAGAAACCACCTTTAAAATATAGCAATTATATGGAAACCACCTTTTAATTTTAATCTGTACAAAAATCATCTTTAAAGTGGATTTTTGTTGCAATGAATCATCTCTCACCAAATTTTTCACTAAAATTCAAAATTACTCTTAAAACTCACATTCGAGGGATGTAACCCTTTTTTAAAAAATATTTATGTCTTGTTAGGATACAACTTACATATATTGATCTTGAAATTTGTAAGCTTATTTTTATTTTTTAGTGAAAATTTAGCTAGGATGTGGCTTATTGCAATAACAACTCACTTCAAATGTGGTTTTATTATAAATTGAAGTTGAAAGGTGTTACCTATATGATTACTCTATTTTAAGGTGGTTTCTAGGGGAAAACCCTGAGCTTAATCCCCAAAAATTAATTAATATTTTGGGTTATATACTTGGAATAGTTAATTTGTTTTGTTATAAATGTGTGTTAGGTGTTTGCTTTGAGAAAATTAAGGATAAAAGTGTGAAAGTGAAGCACTTTTATAGACTGTACTTGTTTGTTGGCGTGAAATTATCATTTGCAAATCAGAGAGAAAGTGAAAAGTGAGGACCAATATTAATAAAAAAGTAATTACCCACCAATTTCTCCTATGATAAAAAAGTAATTAGACTCCTCGAAGAGAGTAAATTTTAATAATAAAATGGAAAAATAATTTTATTGTTTTAATTATATCTTAACTTTATTTATTATATTGATATCATAAACACTAGAAATTCTGCTCGGGATACCCCGGACAATCGTTTATGATCCCAAAATTAACGTCACTTTATTTCCTTAAATACTTTCCCCACAGCACCTCTTGAATGCATTTATCATAAATGTTCCAACTAAAGTCTAGTTCAAAATGATTTGATAATAGAAAATTTATATTTGTGACAATAGATTAAATAACTATAAAATCATGTTCTCGTTGAGACTAAAAATAATTGAATTAAAAATTTCTTAAAGGAGACCATGTCCAGCTGTTTTGAATCAATTTAACGTCAAATTTTTTCCTATATATATTTCCCCATGCACCTTTTCTCAAATTATAATTTTCTATAATTTAATTCAAAATTATATCCAATATATAATGTGTTTAATATAAAAATTAAATTCTGTTAAATATTCTTAATATACTAAACATGACACAATAGAGCAAAAATTTTCCCAATCAAAAATAAAGTCGTAACTGATCGTAAATTTTAATAAAAGCAAATAATATAGATTTGGCCACCCCTTGTAAGTTACGCAAGTCAGCAATTATATGTCATAACAATATCAAGTGTACATATTTATGCATACAAAACAACCTATACCCCAAGCACAAAGAAAAGAAGTAAATTAAATATAAATGCATAAGAATTAATGGTCGAAAGAAAATAGTATACCTCTTGATAGGATCATGAGCACAACAATTCATCTCCAGCAAATATGCCTTAAATCTATCTATTTGATCACGAAGCATATTTTTGGATTCCAACACTACTTAAATCCTCATTGAACCTTAAAAAGAATAGTATTATTATAGTACAATGAATAATGGAAAAAATACTTAATTGAAGAAATGCATTATTATAATAATTCCAACTACTGGTATAAATAACGAATACCTCTTACTTTATGTTTTCTTTCAAATTCATTATGATTAGAATTAGGGGTATAAATAAATACACCCCCACACCATCTAACCCGAATGCAACAACATAGCAATAAGCATAACAATTATGCAAAATTTCTTAAAAATTGGTAATTAAAGAACATTACAGTCTAATCCTTCATGGATACATATATACAACTAAGAACAAATTATCATAGTATAATGAATAATGGGAAAGATACTTAATTGAAACATTATCATACTAATTCCAATCAGTGGTATAAAATTACCTATTATTTTATGTTTTCTTTCAAATTCATTATGATTAGAATCGGGGGTGTAAATAAATACACCCCCAGGCCCACACCCCTCCCATACCTCACACCATCCAACCCAAATACAAATCACAACCATCAACACAACAACTACGCAAAATTTCTTCAAAATTGATAATTTAAGAACATTACAATCTAAATGTCCATAGATACATGCATACAAATAAAAACAGTATTATTATAGTACAATGGATAATGAAAAAATACTTAATTGAATAAATACATTATTATAATAATTCCAATCAGGATATAAATAATGGATACCTCTAATTTTATGTTTTCTTTCAAATTCATTATGATCTGAATTAGGGGTATAATAAATTAATATAACCCAGACCCACACCCAATCCATACCCCACACCACACAACCCAAATACAAACCACAATCATAAGCATAACAATTACACAAAAATTCTTAAAAATTGATAATTTAAGAATATTACAATCTAATTATTCATGTATTACATATATACAAATTAGAACAATATTATTATAGGAGAATGAATAGTGGAAAAATGCTTAATTGAACAAATACATTAATATAATAATTCCAATTAGGGGTATAAATAATGGATACCTCTTATTTTATATTTTCTTTCAAATTCATTAAGATTTGAATCAGGGGTATAACTAAATACATCCCTAGATCCACACCCAAGCCATACCTCACACTACCCAACCCACATGCAAACCACAACCATAAGCATAACAATCACGCAAAATTTCTTAAAAATTTATAACTTAATAACATTACAGTCCAATCGTTCTTCAATACATATATACAAATAAGAACAATATCATCATAATACAATGAATAATGGAAAAAAAATACTTAATTGAACAGTATTATACATTTGTATGTTGCTTATCCATCATGCAATATTTGCATAATTTTAGCTTGCACTCCTTAACACCTTTTAGCAACTTCTTCGCATGCAGCACTCGAAGACCCCTTTCACTCATATGCCCTAGACGCATGTGTCATACCTTTGAGGAATCCTTCACTTGTTTCTCTGTAGTTCTGATTAAAGCATCACCGGTCACTATGCTCCTGATCAACATGTACAAGTTCGCCATTCTCTCGCCTTTGAGATACACTAGTGCGCCCTTCATCACCTTCAGTGTTGTGCCTTCACCGAAGAACTTGCACCATGCACTCTCAAGTACTCCTAAAAAATCAGGTTTTTCTTCAAATCCGGAATGTGTTGTGCGTTTGTTAGATTCCGTACTATCCCATCGTACATCTTTACTTTTAATATTACTGACGCCAACCATCTTGCAAGTCGAGTCATTCCCCATAACAACTATTGTACCATTGTTATCCTGATAAGTGTTGAACCACTCCCTGTGAGGGCACATATGATATGTGCATGCCGAATCCAGAATCCAAACGTTGGAGTAAGCGCCCTTCCTGGTAGATGTGATCAACACGTTGCAAGCTTTCTCATTCTCCTTCGCGTTTGAAACTACACTGGCTTGATCCTTTTGTAATTCATTGTTGCTCTGCAATCTCCCCTTTCTTTCTAACTATTGCTTATAGTTGGTACAGTCCTTCTTTATATATATATATATATATATACTATTAAAAAATGTTTTGCAAAGAAGTGTGCTAAAAATGGGAACTAATAAAAGCTTCTTGAACTCAAGGTAATTCTATCTTACTAAGACTAAGCTGACCAAGTGATTAAGCCCGATGAGTATTTTTATACTTAATGACCTAAGCCCAATTGGGTTGGGATCCATTAGCCCAAAACTCGGTACATGGTCACTTAGAAAGTCCGATAAAGTGGAACAAAATCATCAAAGAATAAAGAAAGATATAAAAATAAAAAAGTAAAAAGAGTTTTTATATATATATATATATATATATATATATATATATATATATATATATATATATATATATATATATATATATATATATATATATATATATATATATATATATATATATATATATGTTCTTGAAAAATAATTTGATCAAGAGGCTTGAAAATCATTTGAAATAAAAAGTTAATGTGTTCTTTTCAAAACTTTTAATTGAATGTCTAAGTAAGACTTGGTTTTGTATAACTATAATGAAAAGATTTTCTAAGAAAATTACTTTGGAGTTATGCATAAAAATATTTTCTTAAGTATTTAAGTACAAACTAACTTTAATTATATTATTTAAATATATTAAGTGAATTAATTATTTATTGACTTTCTCAAATTGGCAAGTTGATCGAATTTTATGAGTATACTCACTGCAAATCCTCACGAGACTACAATTAGTCCTTTAAGGTAACCTAGGGTTTAAAGGCTTTTTGTATGTGTTAAATACAATCGCGATTTCTACGAAAATGAGTTAGTCCTTCTTTCTTTTTCATTTTTCTTTGCTAGAAGACTAGTAAAAGTTTAGGTGTGGGGAGTATTTGATCATCATATTTTATTATACTTTTACATCCTCATTGTCTATTTTATTTGAATAAATATATCAGTAATTACACATTTTTTTCAAGAAATAAAGAATTAATAAATAGGAGTCCAAAAGAATTAAATTCTCTCATTTTTCTACCACTTATTGAAGCCCAAGATAAATCCAAGAGGAGGCCCACAAAAGCTTAAGGAATAAAAAAATTGGGTATCAACAAGGAATCAATTCTGTTATGAACCAATCGGTCGACCAATCGATTGGCCAACTGATTGGTTCGTAACAGAAATAGTGTATAGCTGAGATTTATTTTTTGGAACGCAAACCAAATTTAATGGCTCTTTTTGATTGATGTAGGCTATAAATAGGGGTAGAGGGTGAGGGATTTGAGTGTGAAAAATTTTATAAATTCCTTTTTGAAGAGGAAAACCTTTAATTAGGTCTTTCAATTTGTAAACTTTTAAGTTAGCATAAATAAAAAAAATTATTTTCTCTTTTTAAATTTTCTTTGCTTCTTCTTTGTTGATGAAGATGAAGGTACATATTTATTTTCAAGGAGCCAACCCTTGTAATGTAAGTTTTTATTTTCTTTTATTTTTATTTTACAAATTCATGTTTTAGGATTTTATTTTTATTTTTATATTGGTAGATTAGATTTATTTCATGCATTGTAATGTAGATTTACTTTCATGCTCTTTTATTATTTTATTATTTATTTTTCATGCTTTGGAGATTTTTTCACATTTTTAATAGTGTGGATTTACTTTTATATATTTTTATTTTGTTAGTAAAATTTCTTTTATGCTCATAGTTTAGATCTTTATTTCCTTGTTCTTGTTCTTATTTTTAAAGTTAGTTTTATTTTTCTTGTAATTTAGATCTCCTTCTTTTATGCTTTCTAGTCTAGATTTTTATTTTCTTATTTTTATTTTGTAAAATGAGTAACTAAATCTTGTAGGAATTCTAAAATTATATAAAACTAGTTTGATTTTTTAATGATTTATGGATTGCTCTTATGCTTAAAATGATCATGTTTAGGATAATCAACCAGAGAACTAATTGGTAGAAGAAGAATTTGATAATATATGATTATCTTAAGTGGTTTGATAGGTTTTATTTATAAATTCTAGAATTACTATCTAGTTTGTTTATTCTTTGCATGAGTGAAATTTTTCTTGGATGATAATTTGATATATTATGTTTTCTTTTAGTAGTTTGATAATCTATGCTTAGTAAATCTAAATTAAAATATGATACAAAAGAGTAGTTCATAAATCCTAAATGAAATTAACTAGTGGATTCAATTCCAGATTTCTATCTTCTCTGCTTGATTTCTTTCATCTTTTACTTATTTTGATTTTCCTCTTTTGATTATTTTTCTCTTCTTGATTTTGTTCTTTTCTATTTTCTTTATTTCTCCTCCTTGTTTATTCTTTGTTTTTTATTTGTTCACTCTCTTTCTCTCCTCTTATTTTAGTTTTCTTTTATTTGTAAATAATCACATTCTCTCTACATCTCTGTACTTTCACTCTTTTTCGTCCACACACATTTCTAGGATCCAATTTAGAAATTTTTCTACACAACTTCCTCGTGGGATTGATATTGCAACTATACTATAACTTGATAGTTATTCTCTTTACAACTTTAGTGCATGTTTATTTTGGCCCTATCACTTCTCCATGCCATACTTCATTTGAGATGTTGTTGTAGTCGTCACCATAACCTTCAACCTCTTTTCTGACTCTTCCTGAAACAGCCTTCTAAGCACTCGAAGATCAAGATGAGATGAACCAATTAACATTTGGCTCTGATACTAATTGTTGGAAATTGATCAGAAATTCAACACCTTACTTTTAGGGTATACTGCTGAAAAAGGTTATCAAATATTAAAAAAATAATCTTAAAGAAAACTAGCACGCCATCACAAAGCAAGAAGACAAGATTTACGTGGTTCAGCAATTCGCCTACATCCACGGGAGAAGGGGGTGGGATCTTTATTAACTTTAGGGGGTGTTATTCATTCCGGATTGTTGATTTGGACTCGGACAATTGTTCATGAATCCGACATTCTTGGATTGGGACCTGGACTCGGATTTTATGGTTAGAGCCCCGGACTCTTGGATTGGATTTTGATTTTTGTGAGTAGAATTCCTGAACTTTTGGTTTGGATTCTTGAACTTTTGCTTTGGATTCATAGATTGAGGGTCGGATTCTCGGACTAAATTTTAGATTTGTGGATTATTTGCATTAGAAGTTTGAAATTAAATTATTATGTTGAATAATAATCATTAATAAAAAATATTAATTTAAAACCACCCTCATTTTGATTAACGGATGACAACAACAAAATTAAATACATCTTGTAATTCATTTAAACAGTTCAAACGAAATGTATGTAATATAGTATTAAATATTTAAAATATTTGTATATTTAAGAAATGTTAAATAATGAACATATCTAAGTTAATATTAAATATTAAATATATTAAGTGATTAAGTAGAATTAAATTTATTTCATTTTAAATGAATTAAATAAATTTATAGAAGTTGATTAAAAATATTTTAAACTAAATACATTCAATGTTAGTATATTATGGAATATTGTAAAACTAAATATATTTAATTTAAAATATAATAAGTATTTAAATAAGTAAAGAGAAAAGGAGAGAGGAAATCCACATAGTAACATCGAATCCATCAATTATAACTTGGACTTTCTATTAAAAAATTCATTAAAAACTATAGAGTTGGAATGGAGTGTGGATTTTGAAATCCTAGTCCTAATAAGAATCCTAAACAACCAATAACAACTTAAATTCAAATCCAAATCCTAGTCATAAACCAATAACACGTTAAATTCAAATCCAAATCCTACTCCTAAACCAATAACACATTAAATTCAAATCTGAATCCTACTCCTAAACCAATAATACCGTAAATTTAAATCCGAAATTTAGTCCGAAACGAACAACACCCTAAATTGAAATCCAATAAAAAGTCCGAGTCCAAATCAACAATCCTCAACCAATAACCTTTAAAGAAGATTACAATTCTCACTTTTCTCTTGCAAATCCTCACAAGAGTACTCTCTCTTATTATTTTTTTCTCTCTTTGGCTTGATGTATCTACAATGAGCCTCTCAAGGGTATTTATAGATTTCTCTTTCTCCTATTTTGAGTTCCTCTAGGATTCCTTCCTTTACCAATTCTAATCCTCATAGGATTCTTTCTCATGATGCCTTTTACAAATTCTACTCTCCATAAAATTTCTTTCCCATGATGCTTTTTAGAATTATTCAAATCCTAATCCTCTTCCAATTAGAATTTAATTCCAATTGTAATTTATTTTTTCCGGTCAAAGTCAAACTTTCAATCCTAATCAAATTAGGATTGTCCCGATGCAAGCCTTATTCAACATATATAATGGATACCTCTTATTTTATTCATTATGATTGGAATTAGGGGTATACATAAATACACCCCCAGACCCAAACCCTACCCATACCCCACACCACCCAACCCAAATGCAAAGCACAACCATAACCATAACAATAGTGCAAATAACAATGATAACTTGTTTAAATCTAATTTCACATACTAATTACTTTTTCACTTGTCCAAATCATATGCATTTAGATTTCGGCTTGTGTACGATAGTAAAGGTACTGTAAATATACTACATATAGTAGATGCCACGCGTCAATTGGAAATTTATTTTGATTTCGTATGTTGAAAAGAACGTTTGGATTGAGTAGAAGGTTAAATGGTCGAAGTAAAATGGTATACCTCTTGATAGGATCATAAGCACAATAATTCATCTCAAGCAAATACGCTTTAAATCTATCCACTTGATTACGTAATATGTTTTTAGATCCTAATACTACTTAAATCTTCAATGAACCTTGAAAAAAAATAAACAAAATCAAGGGAAAAAAACAAAATCAATAACAAACAGAAACAAAATTGCAGCCTAAATAACTAAAGCCCTTCATTGTTAATTACCATCGAATAGCCTGGATATTTATTTTTATTGATCATATAAGAGCAAAACTATTTATGTATGTATCATACAAAGAATTAGAATAATAATTAGAGAAACCAATAAGATGTATAATCCATCCGAAAAGAGTTACATTTTCCTCAAATATTATCTTCCAAATATCATCCAATTTCTTGTAAAAGAACAGAGAAGTTAAAGAAAAACACAAAGCACGGAGTTGTGCCCTCCAAAGTGAAAAGAATTAGTAATTGCTGACAAAATTGATCAATTAAATGCATTAGAGAACTTAACCATAAACCTATAGATAATCTGAAAGATGATTAATAACCTTGGGCTCCAAATTCCGCAGAAATTAAGTATTAACACAAAGATTAGAGATGTTATAACATTGTAAAAATTTCATTAAAAATGTTAGATATAATTATTAAATAAGCTAGAATATATACCTCTTGATTTATGGTAGGATGGGGCCACTGTGATAGTTTTAATAGTTGCAATTGCTTCGATTCCACCTGATGCTCTAAGACCAGAATGTCCAATTATAGACTGAAAATGAAAGAGATGACAAATATAAATTATGTTTTAGTTTTAATTATTAAGATTATCGCCTATACAATGCAAAAAATATTGTTTCAACCATCAAATGTTTATTTAATCAGTATCAAATTAAAATAAATTTTCTCACCAATCATAACTGTGCATTTGAAGACCATGACATTTACCTTCGCTAAATCTCCCACCGGGGTCGAAGTCGCATGAGTATTCACACGGTTCACCTGAATGGACCAGTCCAAACAATTCAATGCTTAACTAATAACTAATAATAAAAAAAACAAAGAAGCCATTAAAAAAAAATGAAGAACAAAGAAACATCTTCATCGTATCATAATCACGGCCAACTGAGATAGAGATGGAGGCTCTACAATCTTGTAGTCATGCGACGGCTCACTGAGATGGAGATGGGTGACTTGATGTTGGGAAGAGGAACATGGAGAAGTGGGGCTCGACGGTTTTGTGGGGAAGAGGAACAGATCACATATTTCTTTTCTTTTTCTTTTTCTTTTTTTGGAAATATTTTTTTTAGGATATTATAGGTTCTCAAATTTTAACTACTTTGAGTTTTCTTATTGCTACAGGAGATGTTTTCTTTTAAGGGACTGTTTGGTTGGGCAAAAAATCACAGAAAACACCCCCTTAGAAAACTGACATGGACTTTTTTCTTTGTTTTCCTCCATAATCAAGTGTTTGGTTTGCAAAACAAAACACATAAAATGAAGGAAAGTGAAGCTGCCAATTCAGCATTTTCCCCCAAAAATTTTCCGCCCTCAAATGCCCGATTACAAGAGAAAACTTCATTTTCTCCCCGTACTCCCATCTAGGGCTCGGTCGAAGGAAAAGGGAAAACCACAGAGATCTGGTCACCTCCGCCTCCGACGCCGCCGCCTTTCCTCGCGCCTCCGGCTCCTCAGGCTTCGCTCCCGCCTCCCGTTCCTTCGGCTTCGCTCCTGCCTCCGACTTGGCCGGCGACTTGCAGAGACGGAATAGATTCTCGCCTCCGAGTCCTCCGCCTCCAACAAAGCCGAGTATCCCAGGTTTGTATGCTTAATTACCCACTGATGACTCTAATTTTGTTGGGTTTCTTGTTTCTTTCAATTTTATCAAACATTCACCCTGGTTCAATTTTATTTGATGGTTTTCCTCTTCAATCTTGGTTCTTTATTTTCTTTTTTGTGATGTTGGTTTTGTTATAGGTGAAGAGAGGATGTTGATGAAATTATTGGCAGGATGCCTAAGCCTCAACTGTGTTGCTTGAGCTATGCTTGAAGAGGAACAGAGAGTTAAGAGTGAGATGACAGCATTGCATTATAGAGATCCTAGCTTTTTTGCTCTTTTGCACTGAACTCAGGTATGTAATGGGATATAATACTAGTGACTTGTTATAGTTTCTCTTGTTTATTTTTGCACTTTTAATCAATGTGATGGCATATAATACTAGTGACTTATAGTTTCTCTTGTGCATTTTGGATTGAAAGATGGGATCATGGGTAATTGAGAATGATTAGTGGAGTAATTAAAGTTTGTTTGCTTAAATTTGCTTAAAACAGGGGTAATTGAGAAATATTAGAACTGAAGGAGACGTATTCTAGCCTGTGCTATGTTTCCAGGAGGGGTGGCCATGGTTTGTGTTTAACTTTTAGTTATTTTGGTTTGAGTTGAGGTTGGGTTTGAGTTTTGGGTGTATTTATATTTAGCATGTGTCGTTGGTAATTAGGAGAGTGATTTGCACTAGGAGATTTGGGGTTGGTACGAGGTGGATTGATTGTTCATAAGTAGCTACAATGCCAAAATCGACCTCCATGTTCAACATCTGCACTATGAATTATCTATTATGATCATGCATTGCAATGAAGAAATGTATAGTTCACTCACATATAGAAAAGAACAAGGATACTAATTGTGTATTTTTCTTAAACAAAAAGGATAAGAACTTAGAATTCACTTCCTCATACTAGTTAGTTTTCACCCATATCTCATGATCTCAGATGCTAGTTAGTTTTCCCAAAAGAAAAGTATAATGCTCTCCATTCTGTTTAAGGGTTTTAGTTCATTAAAAGAGAAAAGTATACTTGTCGACCCTTTAATTGAAGTGTATATGGTCGATATATATGGATGATAAAAGCATATTATAATTAAATATACAGGTAGATCGCCCAATATGCATTGCCACCTCCTTTAATAAAATGATATGTCAACATATAAAGTGTCAAATCCACCTGATTTGATATGGCTAGTAAAGTGAGACTCGCCATCAATATATCCCATCTGACTCACATTTGGCAAAATAAACATCACATTATATATATGCATCTTTTTCATTATATTTTAGGAAATCAAGCAACAAACTTTTGTTTCATTATTTGAACACACAAGACATTTGCCTCGTATTCATGGCTTAGAGGTTCGGAATTACTTGTTTGACAGGTTCCCTCGTTGGGTTGTGTGACTGATTTCACCTTGATGGACTAAGAGTATCCTACACATTTCTATTGTGATGGTCTGCTGGTTGAAGTGGAATGGGTATTAATTTTTTTCTTGAGTTTATGAGGCCGTTGTTATCATTTTTTTTATGCTATGATGATAGTCTATTCTTAAAATATGCAGCCAAAGTTTATAGTAGTAATCTATTGGCAAGGCAATTTATGATAATTGCTGCCAACATTGCGATCATAAATTTCATGGAGAGGCATATAATGAAGAAAATGGCCATATCTGAGCATATTTTTCTGTTGATCATCATGTTTCACTTAATTGTATATGGGTTTACATGTTGGCGGCAGATATCTGAGCATATTTTTTCTTGCCTTCACTTGTTAGCATATATCTGATCCATTTATGCTTCAATTTCAGTCTTGTTTCGCTCAGTTTCTAAATAACCAATTAGAGAATGTTGAATGCCTAACTGAGTAAGTTTTGATTTTAGATACCGATACAAGATTTTAATGTACTTAGTGCTAAGAGTATATGTGATATTCAGTATTTTTAGTGGTCCCATTATCTATTTCTCATAATTCAATTATTGAATACTTACATGGCAAAATTTTTGGGTTTTCTATAAAATGAGCCAATGTATCAGCAACCTTCCTTGAAAATGCTCTAGCATTGTAATGTGATAGATTCTCCCTGTTATGGACTTGCCTATTTTTATGTTCTTGAAAATTAGCATCAAACAAGCATTGCTGCTTCATTTTTGTTCTTTTATTTTCATGCTTATTTGCATTATTTATTTATTTTTGTGTGGGACTTGGATCCATTCAGGTCAATATAGATTTATGTGATAGATTCTCCCTGTTATGGACTTGCCTATTTTTATGTTTGTACAAATTAGCATCAAAGAAGCATTGCTGCTTCATTTTTGTTCTTTTATTTTCATGCTTATTTGTTTTATTTATTTATTTCTGTGTGGGACTTGGATTTATTAGTTCTTTTACTACTTTATTATAATCTTGTTGCAGTTTATTTATTTTTACTTTGTATCGCGGATTTTATGGCCTGATGGTACATGTTTTTGTTTCAATACGAGTTAAAAATGTTGAAGTAGACTTGAGCAATCAAGTTGTAAGAGTGATGGTTCAACCAAGTCAACAGAGACGACGAACTTCTTAGGTAACCGGAGCTCGACAAAGGGGATTGTGATGAATGAAAGGTTGTGTGTTCTAGATGTATGGAATGTATGAAATATTTGTATTGTCACTATTCAAACCATCAATATGGATAATATGTAATGCAAAATGTATTATATATTAGGTTTTATTGACAACATTATATCATGTTGTAAGAGTGATGGTTCTATATACTTTATTATAATCTATTATCAGAATGTGTATTTTCACCGGTGGATGGAAATTGTACAAGAATTATTGCCGATCAAGTGTTAATAGCAAACGGAGGAGTTTTTCCAGAAATCCACGTGACTAGTAGTCTCAGCATCAGGCGCGCACGCTTATGTGCACGCTTAGTAATAACGGACTACTAGTCCTGCGGAAAAATGCAACAGATTTTCACGGGACTAGTAGTCCCGTCGCTCTCTAAAGTGTTGATTTTTGTCATTTTGGCCCCTCAACTTCACAAGCATATATATTAGTCAATCATTATCAAATTATTTGCACTTATTTTCTTTAATAATGTTCAAATTTTGAAAATTACTTCAACAAACTTATCATTAGTCTATCAAATCTTTAGAGGTTTGGAATTACCCTCCTAAATGTCCATAATTAGTTGAATTTATTCACAAAATCTCTATTGCAAATTACCCTTAAATTTATAAATAGACCCCCAAATTTATAAATAGGCCCCAAATCTTAAAAATTTCAATTTCCTTCATATTTTGAATTTAGTCTCTCAAATGGTTTTATAAAAACTTAAATTAGTCTCGAATAATTATAGATTTGGAGTTACTCGATTAAATGTTCATATTTACTCCCTCAAATCTTTGTGAATTTTACAAATTACTACCTTATATTTAAAATTAGTCCCTCAATTTGATAAATATTTTTAAATTCCTACATCAAGTGGTATTATTTCGGAATTTTTAAACCCTCAAATGGTGGGTATTCTCACCCCATTTATGTTTCATAAATATTTTGTCCTATTTGAGTGGTAAGCACACCATGGTGACCACACCCCACTTTCCTTTATTTTTTAGTTTGAACCAAACACAAGAAAATGAAGGAATCAAGTCACACATCAACTATTTTCTTGTCTTTTCAATTTGAACCAAACTAAAGAAAGTGATGGAAAACCCACTTTTCCCCATTTTCTTTACGAAACAAACACAAAAAACACTCTCACAAGAAAGTGACGGAAACATAAAAAAGTGAAGGAAAGTGGGTTTTGGAAAGTGGAGGAAAGTAACCAAACAACCCCTAATGTTGAATTTTTTTTTGAATTTCAAATTGATTTTCCGTGATTTAAGGAACTAATGTATTCTGTTTCATTTTGGTTATTATTATGCGAAATTGTAGAGGATTCAAAATCTTCCATATGTACAAACATAAATGAAACTTTCCTTAATTTAGAACTATGTAATAAGGAATGCCACGTGTCAATTTCTGGTGCATTTTAATTTTGGCAGGTGGAATTGGGTGATTCAAATTGAATAGAAAGCAATCTTATGCGGTGGAAAATATTTAAGAGAAAATAGATGATGTGTTATCCTCTGAAGAGGTTGTAGTCAAGGTCCATAGGGGTGGAAACGAACCAAATATTTAACAAATATTTGGTATTTATTCGCCTAAGTATTTGATCATTTTCGATTCGACGGTTCATTTAATAATAAACAAATAGGTTTTATTATTCGGTTCATAAACGAATAGAATTTAACCATAGGTATATTCAATTTGTTTATTTAATAAACTATTCATTTATATAGTTTAGTCCTTAAAATTTCATTTTGCTGCTTGTAAATATGGATAAATGGATTTTTATTTGTGAATATTATATATCACTAGGTTGCATATTCATCAAGTAGGTCATGTTTGGTTCTATTGCAAGACTAGGATAGCAAATATTTGTCGAATATCTAAAAATATAGACCAAATAATTTGTAAAGATTACCCAAACACTATTAATGAATATTAGAATAGTTATCAAATATTCGAATACTATCCTAATCGATTCAATGTCGATTCTCTATTCATTTCAATTGAATAGGAACTGAATGCGAATACGAATATTGGGGTATTCGATTAATTAGTTTCCACCCCTAGTCAAGGGGTTTTTCTTTAAGGTATACCTATAATAATAAAGATTAGAAGTGTAATATAACAATACATAAATAAAAACAATATTTCCACGTCAACTTTATTTTCTCTACCTTCAAGATTTATTTATTGAACAAATAGTCAAATACTCAATTTCACTTGTACGTCAACGTGGATATACGTTCCCAATTATAAAAAAGGAGTGGCTTACACTCTCAAAACGCCAACACCTCTTAAGCATCATGTAAAAGTGACTAGAGGAAGCAACTAGAGAGTGTCCCACTATTACTTATGTTAGAATCTCTACCGCTACACTAAAACTTTCAAGTTATGGTGAAAATCAAGGGTTGTAGTTTCATACTCTAACATGACATTGCAAATTGAACAGCTCAAACCGAGGGCAATAATTTTATACTCTAATAATTTAGTAAGAATTTCAGTCGGTAATAGATTGATTTATTCTTCATGCGTAATATAATATGATTTGTAGAGGTCTAGAATCCCTTGACTTGTTTTGTTATGATCCTTAAGAAAAATACAAGGAGTGAGAAGCTTTGAGCTAACACACAAAGATAGTAAAGCAATCAACCTCTTGATTGCGAAAGTGATAAAGATGAACAAGCCCCTCTTCTTGCTCAGAGATCTCATGCTTCATTGCCTTTATCACCTCTATTGGCACTGTACCATAGTGGAATGCATATATACACCAAATTGGCCAACTATATTGTTCTAGATCAGATATATGCAGACTTTAAGCTAATAATTAATTAATGACAAGATAAGTTTAGATAAGGTTAATCCTTCTAGAATATATATCTAGTAGACTTAAGGAATATCATGATCCAAAAATATGATAGTCAGAGGACATGTGTCTTGTTCACTCTAGACTCTAGTGCACCCAATAAAGCTTTATATTTCTAAGCCCAAAAGGGCTTAAAATGGATTTTTATTTGTGAATATTATATATCACTAGGTTGCATATTCATCAAGTAGGTCATGTTTGGTTCTATTGCAAGACTAGGATAGCAAATATTTGTCGAATATCTAAAAATATAGACCAAATAATTTGTAAAGATTACCCAAACACTATTAATGAATATTCGCGAATAGTTATCAAATATTCGAATACTATCCGAATCGATTCGAATGCTGATTCTCTATTCATTTCGAATTCGAATAGGAACTGAATGCGAATACGAATATTGGGGTATTCGATTCGAATTCGGTTAGTTTCCACCCCTAGTCAAGGGGTTTTTCTTTAAGGTATACCTATAATAATAAAGATTAGAAGTGTAATATAACAATACATAAATAAAAACAATATTTCCACGTCAACTTTATTTTCTCTACCTTCAAGATTTATTTATTGAACAAATAGTCAAATACTCAATTTCACTTGTATGTCAACGTGGATATACGTTCCCAATTGTAAAAAAGGAGTGGCTTACACTCTTTCAAATCGCCAACACCTCTTAAGCATCATGTAAAAGTGACTAGAGGAAGCAACTAGAGAGTGTCCCACTATTACTTATGTTAGAATCTCTACCGCTACACTAAAACTTTCAAGTTATGGTGAAGATCAAGGGTTGTAGTTTCATACTCTAACATGACATTGCAAATTGAACAGCTCAAACCGAGGGCAATAATTTTATACTCTAATAATTTAGTAAGAATTTCAGTCGGTAATAGATTGATTTATTCTTCATGCGTAATATAATATGATTTGTAGAGGTCTAGAATCCCTTGACTTGTTTTGTTATGATCCTTAAGAAAAATACAAGGAGTGAGAAGCTTTGAGCTAACACACAAAGATAGTAAAGCAATCAACCTCTTGATTGCGAAAGTGATAAAGATGAACAAGCCCCTCTTCTTGCTCAGAGATCTCATGCTTCATTGCCTTTTTCACCTCTATTGGCACTGTACCATAGTGGAATGCATATATACACCAAATTGGCCAACTATATTGTTCTAGATCAGATATATGCAGACTTTAAGCTAATAATTAATTAATGACAAGATAAGTTTAGATAAGGTTAATCCTTCTAGAATATATATCTAGTAGACTTAAGGAATATCATGATCCAAAAATATGATAGTCAGAGGACATGTGTCTTGTTCACTCTAGACTCTAGTGCACCCAATAAAGCTTTATATTTCTAAGCCCAAAAAAGGGCTTAAAATGTAATTTTAAAACTAATAAATAATGTAATTGCAAAAGTAAATGTATTATGTATGTCAGACAGATCACCACCCATTCTCTACATTCATCATGATTTAACAGAGTGAGATCCTTTAATTTACAAACCATTTTTTTCAACTAGTATAAACACCTAGTGCAAGTTGAATATATATCAAAACACTCTTTTGCTATACTGGGTGTTACTAATTCCGGATTGTTGATTTGGACTCAGACAATTGTCCATTAATCCCCCATTCTTGGATTAAGATCTGAACTCGGATTTTATGGTTAGAGCATCGGACTCTTGGATTGGATTTTAAATTTTTGAGTAGCATTCTTGAACTTTTTATTTGGATTCTTAAAAACCACCATCATGAATGCTAACAATAAAACTGAATACATCTTGTAATCCATTTAAACAGTTTAGATGATGACATACGACAGAAGATAACTAGTGCAAGCACATAAATAAAAATAACTAGTGCTCAAGTAAAAAAAAAACTAGTGTTCGACCATATAAAAAAAACTAATTTGGACCGAAAGAAATGCCAGAATCTTCAAAAAGATCACTTGCAAGCCTGAACAGATCATCAAGATCATTAAGGTCAACATTATGACCATAATGATTAATAGTTCCTGCTCAACTGAGTGTATAAATTGGCTGGATACACTTTAAATTTTCTCTTCCTTGTTTTGGGTATTATTCCACTATAATCTTTTGTTTTTCAGTTTTCTCAGTTTGACTGAGTAATTTGATGTACAGGAACAATTTCATATTGGTGAATGATAAAAAATTTCATTGACCAAAAAAAACTAATTTGTATATTTGAATATGTAAATATTCAATATATTAGAAAATTTTATATCAGACATTTAACATCAAACATTTGAATGATTTACTATTAAATATTTTTATTATTTAATATATTATATTTTCAATATTACATATATTTATGTACTTATTATATTTTATTTCTAACATTTAAATAAAAACAAAATGAAATGTAATATAACATTAAATATTTATATTTATATATTTAAGAAATGTTAAATGTTAAACATATTTAATTTAGTATTAAATATTAAATATATTAAGTGATTAAATAGTATTAAATGTATTTTATTTTAAAATATTTAATAAAAAGAAGTTGATTACAAATATTTAAATTCAGTGTTAATATATAAATAATTTTGGAATATGGAATATTTTTAAAATTAAATATATTTAATTTGAAATATTTTAAAATATTAAATAAGTAAACAGAAGAGGAGTATTAAATATTAAATAAGTAAAGAGAAGAGAAGAGAGAAAATCCACAGAGTGAGATCACAATCCACCAGTTTTAACTTGGACTTTCTCTAGAAAATTTCTCATTAAAAACTATAGAGTTGAAATGGAGTGGATTTTGAAAAACTAGTCTTAATAACAATCATACACAATAAATAACACCTTAAATTCAAATCAAATCCTAGTGCTAAACCTATAACATGTTAAATTCAAATCTCAATCCTAGTTCCAAACCAATAATGCATTAAATTCAAATCCAAATCCTAGTCCTAAGCCAATAACACTTTAAATTTAAATCCAAATTCTAGTTCGAAATGAATAACACCCTAAACTGAACTCTAATAAAAAAATCCGAGTCCGAATCAACAATCCTCAACAAATAACCTCCCTAATTAAGTACTCCTCTACCAAAGAAAGAAGTTACGAAGGAAATAAAATAAAATACAAATCTCTTTCACAGCAAAAGAACTTGTAGGAAGTGCTTTAAAATTTTCGAGTTGCTAAGATTTGAGTCAAAAGTTGAGTTACAATATTGAGATCCAAATCAACATGAAATAATGTATTTATAAGTAGAATATCATATGGTAATTTAAGGCTGCTTAAGAATTAATGTTGAGAAAATAAGAACATGGATAACAGAATCAGGGGGAGGCCTGTTTTGATTTGTTACCGATTGCAAACATATTTATGATGTTGATATAGTTTTAGGTTATAATCTATGAATTTGAATGAACGTTCAACTTAAAGAAAGACAGCCCGTGATGACTGAGGAGGACATCTTAATCAAGTTGAGAATGCAAATATTACCCAAGAGGATAAGAATGGTTTAAGTATGGTCATTATCTTAGTATACTACAATTATAAGTTATATTTCACACTTCAAAGTATATAGAGAATTTCACGTAGAAGAAGGAAGAGCAAAATTTTAAAAAACAAACAAACAAGCTCTTGATCTGAGCAATACAAATCATAAAAATTCTGTTCCATCACAAAGTAAGACTTTCTATTCTTTTTGGTGAGAATAACATATGCTAATATAAGGTCCACCTCATATCAAGATTTCTAAAAATTATGTAAAATGCCAAACTCATGAACAACCAAACTGTTGCGTTCACTTGAAAGTCATATATAAAACACGATGACATCGTCTACCGTTCTAAGCTTTCGGAGTTAAACCATAATCCTAATCCTTATCCTTGGATCAATTTCCATCCGATGTTTGATCTCCTCTATTTAATCTGCCAAAACATCCAACAATTGTTGATACTAGACAAGAAATTAAGGAATTATATGTTAACATCATATGACTATTTTAGAAAAAGGCAAAATAAATAGAAATAGACTTACCATATATCATCCTAAAGATTTCTATTCATCTTACCTACAAGATATAAGACATGAAAATGATGTTAGAGACATATATCCAAGTATTGACATATAGTGTTGCACGAGGGGAGGCTGAAGGTGATGACAGAAGCATAGAGAGCACAAAGGAATGAGATGCAAAGAGCCAATTAGCATTTCATCATCTGTGCTCTCTATCTTCTGTCAACAAACATCACCAGTGCCCTCCTCTCAATGCTAACACTGATAATGCTATAAAAAGAAAATAACAAGAAGAAAATAGAAATTTTTTCCCTCCTTTTTTGAGGGTGGGTATAGGCATATTTTGATTGGAAAGGTTTTTCAAGTAATAAGGACTTATGGGATGTACCCCCACTATTTATAGAAAGCTATGAGGGGGTACTGTCCTTGTGATCTTTCATGATACCTACTAGTTGACTGTTTAGCTTTTCTAACCCCATGAAAAGAACACAAGCAAAAGAGAATTTGAATTCCATTCTCACTCTTATATTTTTAGTAGATGGGAATGGAAAGAGTTCGTTGTATTTGGTTGGTGGATTCTTTTGAGAGGATAGGGAGCAGATGGTCCACCATAACATTGTAGATCTAATCTCTAATGGTTGAAGTGTTTGGCACTTTTCATTGCAACATGTGTCTTTTTAATCTCATTTTTGTTATTTTTGTCTAAGTATCATGTCACTACCTCTCATAACTCAGAAATTGCAAAGAGGCTTGAGTATTATATATAATTTTATATTCTAACATGCTTCCACACGTTGAGCAATTTTTCATGGACTAAAATCTGGATCTGTGGAGCAATATCTTTTAATTTACCTTAGAAATTTGTGACCTGCATGATTCAATCATGTATTGTTCTAATAACATGTTAAAGATCCTGCCACTACACTTGAAGTTCGAAGGAGTTATTGTGAAGATTAAGGGTTATGATTTTATACTCTATCAATGTCATTATTGTTGTTGTTGTTATTATTATTATTAGTTTTGACGGTAAAGTTTATAGTTAGAACAAATACATAGTGACAAGTTATTCTTTTTTTTTCGGTGTTACCCCAGCGGTTCACCCCCAAAGTCTCACGAGGCTAGTCCGCTGTTCGAGCATGGAGCGCGGAAGGTTATTGCTTTGACCCAGTGGATTTTAGGCGTGAGGGATCGAACCCGGGTTCCCTGGCTTTCCCCCACCCAGGACGCAAGCCGCTAACCACTTGCGCCACCCACGTGGGTTGTAGTGACAAGTTATTCACTGGACCTTTATCAAACTTGTGCTTCTAGATCAAGCAAGTTAATATAGAATGAAAGAATATATGTTACTTCCTCATCTTCTTTGGCCTCACTTAAGTCACACAGTATATTTTAGAAATAAAGATCATGGAGTATCATAAAATGATAATTACTTAAGAAGCAAATAATACTAATAAATAAATAATAGATAAAGATTGTTATATAATATTAATTATATTTTAGGGTATCAAGCATAAACTTAAGATTATTAGCCAAAGAATGTTAAGGTCTTTAAAAAAATTTGTGTAAGATGTATAAATTGTGTCTCTTAATGAATATGAATCCTACAGAAACCACCTCTATTGGAATGGGGCGGTTTGCACTATAAACAGAACAACTAAAATACTCAAATTATCTCTCTAGCCATTCATGAATGGTAAAGACCATCTATTATGCATATAACCCAGATTTGACGTTTAGGTTAACCAGACCACTTCACGATAATAAGTTGACTCGATCAACCATGTACACACTTTACTTTACTAAAATGTGGGGCATCCGCTCTCAGCATGCAACCCAGTCACGGGCCATGGACCTGACCTAAAAGCCCTTATAGAGTGGTAAAGGTCAATAATAATTGAACTCATCAGTTCGGTTACTGTACCTACACACCAACCCGGCCTAGTTTTATGGTGGTCTATGTAATTGGAGATAATTGATTTATATCATATTATATTCACTACATGCCATTTGAGGAGATATTGATCGGATACTAAATCTCTCTAGTTGACAACTTTCATAACTTACCAGATCTACACATATGTCGGCCATACCATCCTACGCCAATGAGGTACTGCCACGTGGATCCACTTGTAAGCCAAGCAACTATCATCACAACCTCGGGTCATCGATGGTGACGTGTGCAGAGGCTGATCTGCCCTAGGTGATCAGTATAAATACACCACCTATCTCAGGTTAAAGAAGGCGTCGTACAATGACAAGGCTCGGAACCGCCGACCTTTAATTTATGTTCCTTCCTCTCTAAAACCCTAACCTAGATTTGCCTACTGTTTTGACTACTTATTATCAAGAGTCTGACTTACGCATCAGAAGGGCGTTGGTGGACAGCTCATCATCATCAATTTGACAGTTTCTCTATGTATCTCGGGCCATCATCAGCAAGTGCTCACCCTCCGACATCAAAGGAGATCATAAGGCCCTCATTATTGAGTATAATCCTACAGACTCAATCCAGTAAGTTAATTCTTTGCATCAACACCATCAATTAGAGGTGTTCTTATAAAATCTCTACTCCCTCTTAACGGTTACATTCTAAGTTTAGCACCATGTTTATTGGAGCCCCAAGGTTTGAGTCAAGCGTCAAAAATGTAAGTTAAAAAGGAAAAAATATCTTACCTTTTATCATAATTTTAAAGTTTTTGATAAAACTAATTACATAAAAATGCAAGTAAAATGATAAAAACTAGAAATTGTACACTAATTTTCTAGAAGGCAAGAGTGTCTAGAAGTAGAAGTAGTTGCTATCTCTAGTTATGTGGAATCCGTTTAGAAATAATCCCTTGTCTAGAAGAATCCACATAAATATTTGTGTGCTTGAACATATGCAGCTAATTAGAATCAAAGCTATATAAAATATATATGATCTGTTTCTATCAAATTCTACGAAAAAATCATGAATCTAACATAGAGCATCCAAACAATGCAAAGACTGTGTAAACGATATTATCCATCCAAACAACTTGCCAAGAAGCATGGAACACCAAATAATATCTACATTTTTTTTCCGAAATTCGAAGTTGAAGAGCAAGAAAATAATGATTTATTCCTTACTAGTCCTTGAAATCTTTAGGTCCTATTTGGCAACGGATTAATGGAGGGTTTAAGAAGATTTAACCCTTCGTTAACCTCCCCAACAAGAAGAAAAACCCAAAGCAATACAAGCCCGCACGTGAGCTATGGGTTAACAATTCTGCGGAAGGAGGCGGACTAAGTTTTGCTCCGCCTACTCCGCAAATGGTAAAATCTGTCATTAAAAAAGGGATGGGGATACATAGTATTACAATAGTCGCAAATATCTTTAATGAGGGAAAATATATAGCAAGATATAATTTGGGTGGAGAGGAAAGATTATTGAGTGGAGGGAAATTATAAGATATTTGTGCGGAGGGAAATTTGTCTCTTCCTCCATCTTATCATATGCAGCATACATTATTATTATTATTATTTCAAATTTACATTGAACATTTTCTATTATTTATATTTTCGCAAAAGATGATATAGCATGATTAACAACATTATTATTTTGGTTCTTTAATAGACAATTTTCTTTTGAGATTATTGATTAATTAAAGCCTTTTAAGTTTCTGTTACATCATTTGTCTCTCTTTAACGTTTAATTTCATGTTAATATGATAATTATTTTTTACAACAAGAACTATTATCATTTTATTCCTATATAACCACAAGTTATTGATAGGAAATAAATAAAACTAAGTTGCAAGTGCACAACTATCAAGTTATAGTATATAAAGATGTCGATCCCACGAGGAAGTTGTTGTAGGAAATAATCTAAATTGGTTTCTAGCGTTGTGTATGAACAATTAAGAGTGATAATGTGGATGTGGAGAGATATGAGAAAAGTGTGATTATTTAGAAATAAAATAAAACTAGATTAAGAGGGGAGAAAGAAAGATGAAGAAATTAGAGAAAATAAAATTAAGAACAAATAAAGGGAAATTAAGAGTAAAGAGGAAAATCACAATAAATATAAGATGGAGGAAATCAATTAGAGAAATGAGGAATCTAGAATTGAATCCACCAGTCAATTTCACTTAGGATTTATGAACTATTATCTTTTATCATATTTTACTTTAAATTTATTAAGCATGGATTATCAAACCACTTAAGGAAAGTATAGCCTATCAAATTAACATTCAAGTAAAATCAACATTCATGAAAAGAATAACAACTAGATATTAATTTTAGAATTCATAAGCATAACCTATCAAACCACTCAAGATAAGCATAGATTATCAAATTCTTTTTCTACCAATTAGTTTTCTAGTTGATTATCCTAAACATGATCATTTTAGCCTAAGAGAGCAGTCCACAAATCATAAAAGAAATCAAACTAGTTTCAGACAATTCTAGAATTCCTACAAGATAACATTTTATAAATTAAAAATAAAGAAATAAAATCTAAACTAGAGAGCATGAAAGAAAGAGAACAAAAAATAAAAACTAATTACAAAAATAAGAATAGGAACAAGCAAATAAAGATCTAAACTATGAACATAAAAATAAATCTAAACTACAAAAATAAAAAGCATAAAAGAAAATCTAAACTATGCAAAAAAAAATCTATACTATAAAATAAAAATTTTAAAAAAATAATAAAAGAATATAAAAGTAAATATACTCTACAAGGCATCAAAATAAATCTAATCTACTAAAAGAAAAAATAAGTAAAATCCTAAAACATGAATATCTAAAGCAAGAAAATAAAAAAGAAAACTTACATTGTAAGAGAGTTCTAGCCCCTTGAAAGTAAATTTCCATCTTCATCTTCATCTTCATCTTCATCAACCAATAAAGAGAAGAAAAGAAAATTTTGAAGAGGTAAATTTTTTATTAATTGCACATAAAGTTTATAATTTTGGAATGTCTTTTCAATTAAGAGTAACCCTCCTCTCCAAATAAAGTTTTATAAAAATTTTCACCCTCAAACCCCTCACTATCTACCCCTATTTATAGCCTACAACAGTGAATAAGAACACTTGGATTTTTGGAAAAATAAGGATTAAATCTCAGCTAGAAACTGTTTCTGTTATGAACCAATAGGTTGGCCGACCAATTGGCCAATAGGTTGGCCGACCAATTGGTTTGTAACAGAATTTTAGTTTTTATTAATTTTTTGACCCGATTTCTTCATGAATCGTTGAGCTTTTGTGGGCCTCCTTTTGTCTTGATAATGGGTTTCAATAAATGGTAGAAAATCAAAGAATTTGGCTCTTTTGGGCTTTTATTAATTAACTTTTCATTAGGCATTAAATTAAGATAAAACATGTTATTAGTGACATATTTATTCAAATAAGATAGATAATGAGGGTATAAAATATAATAAAATATGATGATCGGTTATTAACTTTATAATTTAAATTGATTTTTACTAGTCTTTTCAACAATCATTTATTTAAACAGTACCAAATGAAATATTTTTATGGTTTAGAATAATGAAAATTCTAGTTAAGTTATCTTAATATAACAATTATTAGAAAAGTTTCCGACTTTGTATAAGGTTAAAGTTGGTATTTTAAAAATTTTGGAGGGATTAACCTCAGTAACCTTTCTTCTTTTGCCAACTGCCAAAAAGTTAACACTTCATATTAGCTATCTGATCCAAAAGGAACTAAATTATTTTTAACCCCTCCTAAAGGATTAAGTTAGTTAACCCTTCTCCTTAACCCTCTTTTCGTAAACTCTTGCCAAACGGCACCTTAATGTCTTGAAACCATTGAATTGTAATTAGGTTCACCAATTTTATATGCTGTTTTGAAGTTAGCCTCCCAAATCATTAAAATTAGGGTTTTTCCTAGGAAACCACCTTATACTTATTGTCATGTTACGCAATCCACCTTATATTTTTAATTTATATCTAAACCACCTATAAAGTTGATTTTCGTTCCAATCAATCACATGACTCCACTTTTCTCCTAAAATTTTCTTGAAATCTCAACAATGCCCTCACATTTTAGACATTGATGTGGTTAGGGGTCTGGTTAAGAAGGGCGCATTACACGTGAGAATAGGTGAGGCATTGTTGGGATTTCAGGGAAATTTTAGGAGGAAAGTGGGATCAGCTAGTAGATTGGAAGGAAAACTAACTTTATAGATGGTTTAAGTATAAATTGAAAATAAAAGATAGTTTGTATAAAATGACTTTAAATATAAGGTGGTTTCCCGCTGGAAAAAGTCCTTGAAATTACTACTAGATCCCTCAATTCTTATAAGTTGATTCAAATTTGCCTTTTCATTCATGAATATCGGTAGGTAGGTATGAGAATAATTGTGGAACCTAATAGAAACATAAATTCTATCACTATAAGAATGTGATAACTTGCACTATAAACAAATTAAATTGCTATAATTTTCAAACTAACTATCTAGCTATCTGTGAATGGTATGAATGACCTATTAATGTGATGCTCTAACAGAGTCTCTACTCAAATGTTTCACTGTTTTGCGGGACTAAAGATATTGGCTATGTTAAGTGATGAATATCGAAAAACCCCCAAAATAATGCAAAGCCACATTATTTTCTTCTTCATATTTGTAAGCCTTTTTCCCTTCCATCCCCAGTGGGGAGGTGGCCCCGCCAAACCCAATCCTCAACCCAGCCAGCCAATCTCATCAAGCATCAATCCTAGCCGTTGATATTGAACATCCAGCTGGTGCCGGACATTTTTCACTTATCCTTTGACCACTTTTCCACAAACATTCCATTTTTGGCAAAGTGAGAATATCTTTACCATTTTGATTCTATCCCATCCTAGATCGATTCTCGAGGACTTACGTGTGCCACAGGTTAATTGAAGATCAAATTGATGCGGATTCTTGTCGTGTAATGAGTGGGGCCCCCAACAGACGACAAATTGTGTGTACGTCAGCTAATCCTGGCCGTCCAAATTGGGCGGGACCAAGATTTGAGATGAACGGAGAAAAGCTAATATCAATCGTTTTCGAATAGTTAAAGGGTAGACAAAAAGGAGGGGATTGGATTGGAGGATCTCGGATTTGCTTATCCCAAAATAGGAAATGATGGTAACACGCTGCAATTGGATCCCTTGAAAAAATGTTGTTGTTGGGCTATAATTTTCACAATATTTAGACATATATAGATTCCAAGAACATGTCATATATGTAATTCTTGTTATGATATTGGTGTAGTCCATGTCAATCTATTTTTACTTTTAACTTTCTAATATCGACCTAGAACATAATTTGAAATTTTACCGTATCGTACCAAATTAAGAAAGTGTATGCAAGAACTCACTAATACTAATGTGCATAGCCTGTGATATATTGACACTGAATAGAATGACATATGTCATGAACATTGATTGATCACATAGTAATATCTAACAGGATATGTTGTGCATGAAGACGTCTGTCATTAAAAATTTAATTCATAAGCATGTTGTCGTAACATAGCTATTACCTCGACATCGATATCTCGGTGTGAGACTTTCCTTGGTTGTTATTATTATAGCTTTAACTAGGCAATGCACACACATTTTGATTTGAGATGTTTTCGAATGCATACTTTTATTTCCCATAGTTTTACAAGAGTTTTGAATAAGAAAATTCTGTAGATCTTATTAGTAGTATATATAGTCATTCGGCATACAAGATATGTCTGTTCTCAAGACAAATTTAAAATAAAAAAAAAAAGTTCACTCTTATTGTCAATAATGAGACTGCTACAAGCGTAACTAGCAAATTAATATTAGAAATACTATCATATATCCTTAATGTTAGCCCATACCACTAAATTATCCTCAGAACATATATGTGGCTTCTTAAACTGTGGATTCTTCTTCTTCTTCTTCTTCTTCTTTCCTTTTTTCCTTTTTTCCCCCTTGAATGAAAGGTGCACATACATTGATCATGAACTGAGAAGATAAACGGTCTCCAATATTTCAAACTCAACAGAAACCATTAAGGGGGAGAAAAGATAGCATATATGAGGGCATTGAGCTCATTTGACCTCACATTGGATAGATATTGAGCATTCAAGTGTCTTCTTGTTGGGTGATTTCTCTCTCTGCTTTCCCAATTCGGGAAGCACACCTTGCGGGGGTTTTGTCCTCTTGCGGCGATGCACTTTGGTTGGTTGTTAGGAACTAGCTAGGCTATAGATAGTTGATTGAGAGCTCCCTGCTAATCATAATTATTGGGATTAATAACTTGATATGACACTATTTTTGTACATTAGTTGATACATATTATATGTTTTAAGAAGCTTCATTCAAATTCTTATATGTGGATCATTATATCTTTTGGAATCATGTCGTGTTATTAATTATATAAGGCTATAGAGATTAGATGCATTTCTTCATAGATTAGCAATAGAGTAGTGATCTGGTTATACTCTTAAGGACGCGGCTAATCATATTGATTGTCCAACCTCTTAAAATCTCCGTGTCTCTATAATTTTTTCTTTGATGTTTTGTTCTTTCTATCATCATTCTGTTGTCAGGCTCTCCACTACGTTGCTGCATCTCTTATGTATCTTCACATTTTGATTAAGAAATCAATATGAAATTTAATATGGATCATATTACTTTGTATCTTTTTGCATTCCTAGATATATATATGTGTACTTTGTGCAGGTCCCGGATAGACCTGGGCATTTTATTTAAGTGATGATATGATTAGCCTCAAAAAATGGTTGGGGTTGTGGGGTGGGTTTTTTTTTTTGTGGGTAGGGGGAGAGCCTACGAAGGTGTTAGTGTGAATTAAATATGGACTTAAACCCAAGAGTTTTCTCTATTAGATAGACTTGGCCGAGAGGATTCCTTTTGATTAGGAATAAGTTGGTCATCAATGCAACTCTATTGTGCATAGGACTTGTAGGTTGGCGATAAGGAAAGCCACAAGTAAACTCCTATTAGAACTCTAATTGTAGCAAGAATAGAAATCATTATGGGCTTAGACTCTTATTGGGCTTAAGAACATGTGGACTTATATTCCCACTATAACTCCTATTCTGTAAGCAACAATGAGTTGGGATGTTCAAGCATTTATATGTACAGTCTTTCAAGCAAATTATCATCATCAATTACAGAGCACCAATCAAGACAGAAAATTTTATTGTGAAGCCTATTTAATACTTTCTCTCTTTTGTTCTTTTATTTGAAAGAGTTATTAGGCTTTTAGGGTGTACAAGAGATTGAGTGATTGAGAGATCTCCACATTGTATTCATCACAAATTGTTAGTAAAACTATTCTCCTCCTTCACCCGTGAACATAGGCTACAAGTTGAACCGTGTATATTCATATGTTATTTATATTCTCGATATTTTTTATACTTTCATGTGATTGATATTAATCTATTCCTGGGGATTTTGTCATAACAAATTGATTTCAGAACCCTCAGCTATTAATCGGACGAGAAGATGGTGACAATCACTATGAAGTTGGATATTTAGAAGTTTGACGGTAACATCAGTTTCAGCCTTTGGCAAGTTAGAATGATCACCGTGTTGACACAGAGTGGATTGAAGAAGGCTTTGTTTGGTTAGTCGAAAAAATAAAATCGGCTACCATGACGGAGGAAGATTTTAACGAGTTGGATGATAAAGCTCTCATAGTGATCCAGTTATGTTTGACAAATGAAGTTTTGTCAGAAGTTCTCACGGAGAAGACAACTATTGATCTGTGGTCTAAATTGGAGGATTTGTATTTGACAAAGTCGCTCACTAATCGTCTTCTCTTGAAGCAGCATTTGTACACACTTCGGATGTCGAAAGGTACATCCATCAAATCTCATATTGGTAAATTTAATTCTGTGATCATAGATTTGAGTAAGACTGATGTTAAGATCGATGATGAAGATCAAGCCCTATTATTCTTGTGTTTTTGTTGCCTTCCTACAAGCACTTTTAGGGATACTATGATTTACGGTTTAGATTCTATAGGCAAAAAGGACGTCAAAAGAACTTGTTGAATAAGAAGAAGATTGACAAAAAGTTAACCACAAGCAAAAGTGATGATAAAGTTAATGGCTTGTTTGTTCGAGAAAGATCGAAGGAAAGAGGCTTTGGAGGTAACAGATATAAAGTGAACACAGGAATCTAACTTGCGAATATTGCAAGAAGAAAGAGCACATCAAGGCTGATTGTTATAAGTTGAAGAACAAGAAGAAATATGAAGAATATAATGGGAAAATAAAGGAGGACTCCGTGAAAATTGATATTGCTAAAGATGTGATTTTATTGATTACCGTTGATAAAAACAGGTGCATAGATGATTGGATTTTGGATTCAGGATTTTCTATCATATGTGTCCTAATCGGGACTGGTTCACCACTTATGAAGCTATTGATGGTGAAGTTATTCTCATGGGGTATAACACCTCATGCAAGACTATTGGAAAATGGACAATTCAGATTAAGATGCATGATGGAGTTATTAGGACTTTGATTGCTCTTAGGCATTTTCCAGGTTTAAGGAAGAATCTCACCTCTTTGTGTACTCTTGATAGTTTTGGGTGTAATTTTTTTAAGTGAAGGTGGAGTACTTAAAGTTACAAAAGGCTCTCTTATGATTATAAAAGGAAAGAAGATCGGCAACTTGTATCTTTTACAAGGTTCTACCATTTTCGATTCGGCTGCAGTTGCATCATCAATATTAGGAGTAAATACTACCAGATTATGGCATATGAGACTTGGTCATATGAGTGAGCGTGGATTGATTGAGTTGAGCAAGAAGGGTCTCCTATGTAGGCAGAGTATAAAAAAATTAGGGTTTGTGAGCATTGCATCTTCGGGAAGCAGAAAAGAGTCAGCTTCAGTACGGTAGTGCATCAGCCTAAAGTTACTTTGAATTATATCCATTTAGATCTTAGGAGACCTTCTCAATTTGCATTGAAGCGTGGTGGTTCGAGATATTTATTGACCTTCATTGATGACTACTCCAGGAAGGTTTGGGTCTACTTTTTGAGACATAAAGATAAGGTATTTGTGACTTTCAAGCAGTAAAAATCTTTGATTGAGAAGCAGACTAGAAGACTGATTAAGATGCTTAGAATAGATACTGGCCTTGAGTTTTATAAAGGAGAATTTAATGAGTTCTGCAAAAATGAGGGAATCGTTAGACATCACACAGTCCTCCCATACCGTAACAGAATGGAGTGACAGAACGTATGAATAGAATCCTTTTAGAAATAGCTCATTGTATGTTGTTCAATGCAGGTTTAGGCAATGAATACTAGGCGGAAGTGGTGAATACGGCTTGTTACTAAGTAAATCGGTTGTCATCTACTGTTATCGGTTGTAAAACTCTAGAGGATGTTTTGGTTTGGTAAACCTACAAATTATTCTATTCTAAGAATATTTGGTTGCCCTGCATATGTGCATGTCAGTCAAGGGTTACTTGATCCTAGAGTGAAGAAGTGCATATTCCTAGGCTATGCATCGGGTGTTAAGGATTTTAGGTTGTGGTGTCCTGATCCAAAATCTCCTAAGATTATTATCATCCATGATATTACTTTTGATGAGTCTGCTATGTTCCACCAGAAATAGTCACCAGTTTCAGTTGATGAAAATAAAGCGTGCACTACAGGACAAAAGGTGCAGTTAGAAATTCGTGATTCAGTTCTTCAGAAAGATAAGACTATATGAGTTCAGCAACCAGATTTATTCAAGTAGATGAAGCACCTCAGTAGCTGTAGGAAGAGCGATACTATACTATTGCTAGAGATCGGTCTAGACGAGATATGCGATCACCATGAAGATATGAAGATACAGTAGTTTATGCATTGTCAGTTGACAATTTTGTATCCTTTAGCTATTCAGGATCTACTTCAAGTGATGATTTCGTTAAGAGTTACTGTCATCTTGCGGATAATTCAGTCGATTTATTGAGAAGACCTCTTTCAGTTGGCAAGTTCAAGCTTGGGTTGGACTTTATCGATATGTGTCGCACTTAGATGTCCTACGGGGCTATTGGAGAAGGTGGAGTAAGTTAGCTAATTTGGAGTAAGAAATTTTTAACATATTTGAGTCAAGGTGGAGATTTGTTAGTGTGACTCAAATATGGATTTAAACCAAGAGTTTTCTCTATTGGATAGACTTAGATGAGAAGATTCCTTTTGATTAGGAATTAAGTTGGTCATCAATGCAATCCGATTGTGCATAGGACTTGCAGCTTGGTGATAAGAAAAGCCACAAGCAAACTCCTATTAGAACTATAATTGCAGGAAGAATAGAAGTCATTATGGGCTTGGACTCTTATTGAGCTTAAGAACATGTGGACTTATATTCCCACTAAAACTCCTATTCCGTAAGCAGCAAGGAGTTGAGATCTTCAAGTCTATATATGTATAGTCTTTCAAGCTAATTATCATCATCAATTTACAGAGCACCAATCAAGAACATAAAGTTCTCTTGTGAAGCCTATTTAATATTTTCTCTCTTTTATTTCTTTATTGAGAGAGTTATATTAGACTTTTAAGGTGTATTAGGGATTAAGTGATTGAAAGATCTTCATATTGTATTCCTCATAAATTGTTAGTAAAACTATTCTCCTCCTTCATCCGTGGATGTAGGCTACAAGCCGAACCGCATATATTCATGTGTTATTTGTGTCCTCGATATTTTCGTGCTTTCGTGTGACTGATATTAGTCTATTCCTAAGGATTTTATCATAACAAAAGACATTATAAGATAAAAGAAATATAAGAGATTATCTGTTGCACCAATAAAAGACTTATTCCTAGTAACTTGAGGAAAACACAATCCATGTAGAGCAAAATGAGCCTCCTGAATTAATGTTTGTAGCTATTGCCTTAATGGCATATATAAACAACAATGCTACAAATAATATATACAAACAATTCAAAACTTTTCTTGGAAATGCTAAGTGCTCTTTTATTAGGTACAACTTAGACTTTGATAACTAGGTGTTATTAGTTCTTTAGAAAATTTAATTGTCAAGAAGTTTATATACATACTTTGGAAACGACAACTGCGTCCTTTTGGACCTCAAGTAGGCGATGATCTAAGCTTAAACAGTATATTTTTCTGTTCATCTCTCACACAAACGAAGATTGAAATCACTAATAATTAATAAACATGTGGTATATATTTGAGCCCACATGACTCATTAGAGGCTTGACAAGGTTAAGGCTTGACAAGGTTAAGCGTCTTTGTAAAGGGGAGCCCAGCTTCTTAATTGGAACACGCACTTAACGAAGCTTTGGTTGGTTGTTAAGGGTTAGGATGAGTTGAGAAGACCCTTCACCAAAATCACCAAGGGTCTAGAGCCTAGTGATTTGACTAGCTCTTTTGGCGTTATATATCTTGTGCATAATAGAAAACTTTGGACTTTCCATGAAGAGATGTGGATGACTTAGGGCATGCACATGGTTCATTGACTTATTAATTAATTTCCTTACTCTCGATTTCAACTTAACTTATGTATCTTTTTAGAGGTAAAACATATCTTTGTGCATTGCTGACTCCTGAGTACTGTTGACAAGATTGCAGTTTGTAGATTGATACGACCAAAATTAACCAGCACGATGTCACTAGTACAAAACACGGCAGTCTAAACGGGTGGAACCGTTTGGGCAAATAGAGTTCCAAACCGTTTGGACTGTTAAAAGAACCGTTTGGGTTGAAGCCGTTGGGAATGGCTCTACCCATACGGTCTCCCAAATGGTTAAAAACGTTTGGACAGATTCCCAAACGATTCAAACCGTTTGGATTGAATCCCAAACGATTGTAACCGTTTGGCCTTTAAATAAATGTCCAAACGGTTTTTGACCGTTTGGGTTTAATTATCCCAAACTGTTTAAACCGTTTGGGCTGTTTTCACTTGTCCAAATGGTTACAAGAACCGTTTAGACTGTCCTGTTTTGTACTAGTGTGTGACAGCAGTGTCAGAAAAGTTAGAAAATTAAGGGGCTGTTTGGGTGCTTGGAGCAAAGTGAGGTATTTATGACACAAAGTGGAAAGTGGTCATCCACCTCACCACTTTCCATTTAGTGTTTTTACATTATTTGGTTTAGATTCCTTGTGAATCCTAACATGATGTTAATACATTGTTTGGAATGGATTATGGAAACTTAGAAAGTGGTAATTATGTGGACCCCATACAATTTGCTAATTTACACCCTAAATCTTCCCTATAAATTTGCCAATTTACCTCCCTCATAACATAGATACTTGCAAATTTAACCCCAAAATCTCACTCATTTGTTTTAAAAATACCCCTCAAATGCTATAAGTTTGAGAAAATTCTCAGAATATTCCTCTTTTACATTAGAGTTTAGGCTAAAATTTTAATTAACTAAAATATCCTATATTTGATGTATTATGGTTAGTAATGTTAATTAACCAAAGTTAATTATTTTTATTGATTATAATTAAAGAAAGAGAAGGGAGAAGAGATGGAGGAGACCGGATTTACATTCTGAAACTATGTTACATTTTGGAACATAATAGAACAATATGAACTAGATCAAAATTTTACTCGAAGTTGATCACTAGAAATATTTGAAATTCAAAACCACAGTTAATTGGACATCACTCGTGCATAGAAGTACTAACTGCAGCATTAAATTACTAATAAATATTTTAGTGATAATTAGAACGTTTAGTGTACGTTTTAAGCATTGCTGAAAAGGGCAAAAAATGAACTTAGGCTATACAAAATCATCTTAACGTTTAGGAAGATAAGGGAAGATATTTCATGCTATAAAAACTGAGAGCAAGAGTGGAGATGTAATGGAAAGGTTGCTAAAAAAGAACAAATTGGACTGAAGTAGGAAGGAGGGGCAATGAGGGGTTTAATTGAGCTTTTGTCATTTTTTATTGTCCACTTTCTGACAATAAGTCAGCTTTCCACTATGGGGGTGTTTGGTTCATTTTCTTGAAATTATAGGAAATATTTTCCACCAAAAGTATAGGAAATGTTTTCCACCCAAATAAAGTTTTGAGAAGTAAAAAAGTACAAATTTTCCTTTTCTTTTGTTTGGTTCAAAATAAGAAAATGGACCTTGGTACTTTATAGAAATGTCAAGTTTTCCTTTTCTAGAAAGTTGTTTGGTTCAAAACAAGTAAAAAAGTACGGGTTTATTACTTTTTTAATATAATTATCAGTTTTCCATGTGATTTCCTCTCTTTTTGCTAGGAAGTTGTTTTCCCTCTTTTCTGTATTTTTTAAGAAATATTTTCTATAAAGCTAAAGTGAACCAAACACATGAAATTACAATTGTAGGAAATATTTTATTTACGAAACTGCCATTTCTCAAAATTTTTCCTAAAACATGTGAACCAAACACCCCATAAATCCGTTCACTTTATGCTGAATTGCAATTGCATTGCCACATCAGCTTGGTGGGGGAGACATCATTAAGATTACTTATTTCAAACTATGCATCCAAATTGTGTAAAGTAGTGAAATCTGACAGTTGGCCCACATTTATACTGCTTTCCGTCATTTACATGGAAAAAAAACAAACAAACAGCCCCTAATATGATTTAGGCATTTTGGTTTAGGATAAAACTAAAAAGAATGCATAATTAATTTGACGACTTTGTAGATTATGTGTCAGCGTATTTTGTCAACTATTTGAGCAAAGTAAATATTCTTTTGTTTGATACTCATTCAAACCAATTCGATCAGAGACTATGGTTTTAAGAGACACGCTAAATTAGATCAAATTAATTAGTAAAAATAAAGCTAATAAATCACTATATAAACTCCAAAATATAGCATAAGCACCAAAACATCTAAAACCTAGTGATTTGACTAGCTTTTTTGGACATTGTATTGTGCGTAATAGCAAAGCTTGGACTTTAGCAGGCGATTTTCTTCCTGCTAACCTGCCCCGTCTGGTTTTGCAATGGGGAAGAAGAAGAAGAACAACAAGAGAGTTCAAATAATGAACTAAGAGATTCGCTCTTTGTTTTCCCTACTACGACTCAGCAATCTGAATCAATGTCGGAGGGTTTTGAGGCTTCTTCAAGCAATCCAGTAATGGAGAGCACAGGGCCGAAAGGAGCTAGGAGGAAAGTTCTGCTGGAGGAAATTTTCGCGAGATCTACTTCCGTGTCTGATCCACCTTTGCCTCAATTACACTCTGGATTGCCTTTACCTCGAAGACTAAGTAAGTTCTCTACCTCTAATTCTTGGGCAGAAGAAGTAGATGTCGAGCTTGAATCTATCTCCGATGTTGAAAATCTAGTAGATGTAGATGATAATGAGGAAAGAAATTCTAACCCTGAAATTGTTCAATCTCCAAATGATTCAAATGGTAACAAGGATGCCTCTCATCAAAGTATTGATTACTCTGATAAAGAAGGATTGAGAAATGAAAATCCAATGAATGCTTCTACTCCCAAAACCTTTGTTAGTCTATTTTCAGATAATAGAAAAGCAGGGAATGGGCTATCTCTTGACTTTGTACCGCCTGTTAATCCTAACACTGCTGCTTTTTCGGTTGAAGAATGGACAGAGGGTGAGAATCTGTGGAAATTCTCTCTTATAGGGCATGTTATTGGCTTGAATATTAAATTTAAATCCATGGAAACCTACATAAACAATGTCTGGAGTAGGATTTCTATTCCTCAGATTTCTCTTATTAGGCCAGGAGTTTTTCTATTTAACTTCCAATTAGAGAAATTGATGAAAGATGTCTTGGAAGCCGGTCCTTGGTTTTTTGGTTCAAGGCCATTGATCTTGCAGCCATGGTCTATTGATATTGGTATGGAGAAAATTCAAGACTGTAGCTACCCAATGTGGGTTCAGTTTCCAAATCTTAGATTGAATTTGTGGAGCAGCAAAGGTATTAGCAAAATTGCCAGTCTAATTGGAAAACCAATAACAACTGATAAGCTCACAGCTACTAGGCAGCGATTGTCATATGCTAGAGTTCTTCTAGAAGTGCAATTGCCACTTAAAACTCCTTTACCTGATCAACTCATCATTCAGGGACCTGATGGGAGTAGTTACACCCAAAAGTGATACATGAACTAAAGCCTAGATGGTGTTCTTCATGTAATTCAGTTGGACATGACACTGAAGTATGTAGACGACATCCTATGAGAAAGAAATGGGTTCCTGTTAGTAGGAATGCAGAAGCACCAAGAGACAAGAGCCAAAATCCTATGCGGATAATTCTCCTAGAGCTAATGTAGATGATCAAACTTCAGTTCAGGCTGGAAAAATTGCATGTACGCATGCACAAACAGTAACGGATACGATTCAAAACATGTGTGCATACTCAAACAATTCCTCACACTCCTATCTTGCAAAGAGATGCTCCACTTCCAGACTTGGCTAGAATTTCAGCTCATGCACATGCACAAACAGTGACTGCTACAAATATTCAGTTTTCTTCTCTTGTGGTGAATGTATCTGGTTTTACCAATGTGACCAAAACAAGCAACTCAGCTAGAAAAGGGATTGATAGGAGATCCTCATTCATTTAACAATCTCAATTCTCCCCACTGGATCATCATGTTTTGGACCCTTCTAGCTCTGATAGAGGGGGAGGCTTCTCTCACCTATGAATTTAGCAATCTGGAATATTAGAGGATTTAATAAATCCTCTAAACATCTTATTGTAAAGCAATTTATCAACACTTACAATATTTCTTTTCTAGCCCTCTTAGAAACCAAAGTATTAGGAAAGAAAATGGATTACATTGCAAGCAAAGTGGCAAAAGATTGGAAGTGGATCTCAAATGAACAGGAGGCTGGAACATGCAGAATTTGGATTTTTTGGAAAAGTGATTATCTCATTGTGCAGAATTTTGCTCTCTCTCCACAATGTATCACTTGCACAATTGACTCTATTGATGGTATGTTATCCTGTTTAGTATCTGTTATCTATGCTTTTAATAATATTGAAGGAAGGAGAGCTCTCTGGCATGATCTAATATTAGTCAAACAGAATGCTTCTATCCCTTGGGTTGTGGGAGGTGATTTCAACTCAGTCCTCAACAATGAAGAAAAAAATATGTGGTGCTCATGTCACAAGCTCGAACTGAGGATTTCCAGAGATTTGTTGATAATAGTCAATTAACTCATCTCAAATCAACGGGCTGTTTCTTTACATGGTCAAACAAGCAAGATGTTGAAACTAGAATATGGAGTAGATTGGATAGGATTCTGGTTAATGAGGATTGGATACACAAATATACATCAAGTCAAGTTGAATTCCTCTTGCCTTATTGTTCTGATCATTCTCCAGCTTTGCTGTCAATCTGTGAAGATAACTTTGAAGGTAAAAGACCTTTCAAATTTTTTAACATGTGGTCCAAGCATCCTGACTACACCTCAACCGTTGAATCAATATAGAATCAGCAAATTCAAGGATACAAAATGTTCAGTTTCTGCACTAAACTGAAAAGACTCAAACCTGCTCTCAAAGAATTGAACTCCAGGCATTTCATGAACATAAATGAACAAGTACTCAGGGCAAAAAAGGAGTTAGCAGATATTCAGCACCAACTGCAAAATGATCTCTTTAATGCCAATCTGATCAAAAAAGAGAGAGAATGTATTGATAAATACTCTAAACTTCTGAGTTGTGAACTGTCTTACTATAAGCAGAAGGCAAATATTAACTGGAGTCTCCAAGGTGATAAAAGCTCCCACTACTTTCACTCCATCATGAAAGCTAAACGTCACCGTAATAGAGTGCTCTCCTTGCACACAGAGAATGGGAACAGGATTACTGATATACAAGATGTCATTGATGAATTTTATTATCAAAGACTTCTGGGAGTTGCAGTTAACACTTTACCTCCTAATCCTGAAGTGATTGCTAATGGCCCTACTTTGCAGTCTACTCATACTATCATGTTGGAATCTCCTATCACAAGAGATGAGATAAAGAAAGCTTTATTCACAATGGCAGATGGCAAAGCTCCTGGGCCTAATGGATACAATGCACATTTTTTCAAATCAGCTTGGGGAATAATCAATGAAGAGCTCTTCCTTGCTATTGAGGAGTTTTTTAATTCAGGGAAACTACTAGGTATGTTAAACTCCACATCCCTTACATTGATCCCTAAAGTCTTAAATCCTCAAACTGCTTCTGATTTTAGACCAATTGCTTGCTGCAATTGTGTTTACAAGATAATTACAAAAATTATAGCAACAAGAATCCAATCAGTTATGGGGTATCTGATCAGTGATGCCCAAAGTGCATTTGTGAAGGGAAGACACATCTCAAATAATATTCTCCTAGCACATGAGCTCATTAAACATTATGGTAGGAAGAATATTTCTCCCAGAGCCATCCTAAACATTGACTTGTGAAAGGCTTTTGATACTATTAGCTGGGACTTCATTGAAGCTATGCTAACTGGCTTGGAATTTCCAAACAAGATGATCAAGTGGATTATGGCTTGCATCACTTCCCCAAAATTCTCTATCTCTCTGAATGGAAGTTTGCATGGATACTTCAGGGGTGCAAGGGGACTCAGACAAGGGGACCCTCTCTCACCATATTTATTTGTTATAGGGATGGAATATCTGTCAAGAAAGTTAAATACTCTAAAATTTGACAGCTCTTTCAAGTTCCATCCAAAATGCGCCAGCATGAACATCACTCACCTTGTCTTCGATGATTTACTTCTTCTTGGAAGGGCTGATGTCCAATCTATCTCAAAGTTGTTCAATTGCCTACTGGAGTTCAGTCAGGTGTCAGGGCTTGAAGCAAATTTGAATAAATGTTCTATCTATTTTGGTGGAGTGAATGATAATATTAAGTCTCAGATTTGTGATATGCTCAATTTCTCTGAAGGAGCTCTACCAGTGCGTTATCTTGGTATGCCACTGATCTCTAAGAGGCTTTCTTATATAGATTGTTCCCCGTTGATCAGTAAAATTACTGAACAATTTCAGAACTGGCTGAAAAGGAAGACCCTGTCTTATGCGGGCAGACTGCAATTGATAAAATCAGTTATTCTTGGAGTTCAAACTTTTTGGACAAGCAACTACATCCTACCAATTAAAGTGCTAGAGAGAATCAATAGTTTGTGTACAACTTTCTTATGGGGGAACAAAACACCTCTTGTCTCGTGGAAAAGCTTATGCCATGATGTTAAGCAAGGAGGTTTGGGTGTGTTTTCTGCCAAATATTGGAACTATGCTGTTGCTGTGAAACTCCTTTGGATGATTCATCTCAAAAAAGATTTCCTGTGGATTAAATGGGTTCATGGCAACTACTTAAGATCAGTCAGCATTTGGGCTATAAATGCGAAGGTTAATGATTCATGGTTGTGGAAACAAATGCTAAGAATTAGAGACATTATAGTGCAACAATTTGGTGGAGTAAATAATCTCCTTACTGCTATCAACTCTTGCTGCGAGGGGGGTAAATTTCAACTATCATCAGTCTATACCCTTATACTTCCATCAACCTCACAAACGGCAAGTTGGAGTGAAACAGTTTGGGGAGGTCTTCATTACCCAAAGCATTCATTCATCCTTTGGTTAGCCATGCAATCTAGGCTACTGACACAGGACAGACTCTGCCGTATGGGAATCATCACAACAAACAATTGTGTCTTATGTGCTAATCAATTTCCAGAAACTCATGAGCACTTGTTTTTCGATTGCCAGTTTTCTATGAATGTCTGGAATGACATAATGGAATGGCTTGGTTTCTCTTGGAGATCATGCAGTTGGAATCTGATTGTCAACCGGTTCAGCAACAATTTAAAAGGAAAAGGCTTCATGAAAAAACTTAAAAGAATGGCATTGTCGGTTGTGGTCTACTGGTTGTGGCAGGAAAGAAACTTGAGAATTTTTCAGCGCAAACGAAGGGAGCCCAAGACTATTATACATGCAGTAAAGACATCCATTCTCACCATTATACTGAATCAAAAAGTTCCTAAACAATTAAGAGAACGTGTAATGGCTTTGTGAATGTTTTAATGTGTTTTGTTTCAGTCTTAGAAAACCTGGAAATAGTTGATGTACTATAAACGTTTACATGGGGATATGAATAAAGTTAATTTTCATTGACCAAAAAAAAAAAAGCTTGGACTTTGCGTGAAGAGAGGATGATTAAAATTATGCACATGGTTCATTGACTTACTAATCTTCTTATTCTTGATTTCAACTTTATGTATGTTTTTTGAGTAAACTATATCTTTTGTGTATTGCCGACTTTTGACCGTTGAGAAGACTGTAGTTTGCAGATTGATGTTTTTGGAGGTTGTTATAGTTCACTTCAAAACGACTGGCTAATCAACTTTCAACTCAGATTTGTCTAATAAAAGTCTTTTAATAAACTAGAGACAGACCATAAGAGAAGTTGTGGTTGAAAAAATTAATTAAAAAGATGTGAT